>CBVK0102510009.1:0-11698 GCA_900067695.1 Picea abies
ATTTTAACTTCATTGTATGCCTCATGCACTCTAGTGGATTTATGTTTCAATTCACTTATTTATTTATGTTGTAGCTAGTTGTCCTTGAACTCCTTTAGATCCTTGCTTCCTTGTGTTCTTCCATTCTTCGCATCTGCACTATGGTTCTCTGGTATGAACACTTTCCAGCCAAGTTCCACTTGGCCATTCTATAATCAAACCAGTGTACTCAAATTACAACAACTCCCCTTGGGTAGTCATGCCCAACTTTACCTTTATGAGACATTCTAGCACCCTGGAATGAAGTAGCTCAAAACATTCCATCATTCTACTATGGCCTTCTTGAATCAATTACTGTCACTCCTAGTTCTCCATTAGATTACTTCATAAAATTTCTCTGTGAAACCACACCTTTCACACTTAATACCATTCCCAAATGGAAGTCCATTTCATTTAATGACACTTTTCAAGTGAGAGAGCATTCCAATTTCTCTGCATTGGCATCCTGCTTCCATTGTGACCTATGATATCATAAGTGGATTTATTTCATACTTAAGCTTTGCAACTGTCTACACCTCTCTTCCTTCAAGGCTCGGCAGTCATACTTTTCCTTTTATTCCCATCCATGAAATTTTTAACCTGCTAGCTTCATATCCTATGTGAGGATTCTTTCCTTGGTTGTATCTGTAGTTTATTCATATTCTGTGGTTGTTGACTAATACTTTTGTTTCACTATTCTTGAGTTCTTTGTCCACCTTTCATTACTTTATTAGTATCTCTTGAATGCCTCATCAAAATCCTACAAGATCTGTCATGCTTCCATGACCCTAACATCTGATCCTAGACTAGAATTGATCTGATTATACCTCTAATCCCGCCAAAATATGCAAGCGATCATCTGGTTAGAATTATACATATCATAGAAAATTGTCAATTAAATTTACAGGTACCTTTTCTATTTAATTCACGAAGAAAATTATATCAATTATAATAGTTATCCAAAATAGAATGATTCTAGGTAATTCTCCTCCAACTCAACTTCCCAACGATTGTAATCTTTCCCCCAATTCGGTATTTACGGTGAAAGTTATGGCTTCCCGAAAAAAATGAATTTCAACCCTTTTTCTCTTATTTTGCAATAGGATTTTGTCGAAAAATTCCACAACCCCCTTTAAAATGGTACATAATCTAAATTCTGCACAAGCACTTCCTTCAATCCAATTTCCATGTGACCACGACTTGAAAACACAGGCTTATTAATTCTTTAGCACCTTCCTCTAGTGCTTTTCTCTTTATTCTCTACACATGACCTCGTTCGAACATAATGTCTGAGGGATTATTCACTTCTAGGCCCTTCATGCCTCTAAACAACCCCTTTACCTTATCATGAGACCGACACGGGGACCAAGTCCTCTGGACTTCGATCTTGGACTATTCTCCCTTTTCAATCTCTGATTTCTCCTAGAGTTAAGCATCATCGAAGCTCTTCCAACGAATCTACTAATAGATGGGAAGGTCGAGATTTGATCTCCTGTTGATTGGAAGGTCCTGTCCCATCTGGATGCTTCAACGAGATCAATGGTCATGACTTAATCAAACGTTGAGATGAATGATCCTTACACACTTTGGAATCTTGGAACTTCGGGATTCGAAGGTTCCACCTATACTGAACAACATTGCCTCTGAACGCTGAACTAGCGAACTCTTGGAGAGGCTCTTCAAAGTATTCTTACTCCGGTGCTTCGGAGCTTCAGAATTCATAGGTTCTCAGAACAACATACTCCCTTATCCCCGAATGACAAACCTTCAAACTTCCAGAGTCTCATCAACAACTACGCATCAGGGGGGGTGATACGTGGAAAAATTACGGAGATGACACATGGCCCATTCTACAGGTGACATGTGTCAAGTCATAATTGGCACAAAGGCCTGTGAATATCATGAAATAGGATGACATGTAACACACAAGATGTGGGTCCACGTCACCCTAGGTGATTTCAACATGTCATGTCACTTTGTGACTTTGGCTAGTTCGGGCTTCAAAAGTTTCTTCTACCACACACCTCAAAAATCCTGAATGCCAAACTAGCGGACTACTGGTTTGTCACTCTCTAGAGCTTCAGGAATCCATGCTTTGGGAGACTTCACCACATAACATTATAAATCTCTCAAATCGACAAACTTTTGAACTATGCTTCTCCGAAGTTTTGGAACTTCGGGGCTCTGAAACTTTGGAACTTCGGGCTTCAGAGGATTTTTTTCAACTCCATCCAATATTTCCTTTGAACGCTCTTCTGAAAAATCACTAATCTATGGACATGTGTCCCCTATCCGTGAATGGTCCAGATTGAATCTAGACTTTGAGACTTCAGAGAAAACTTCTCCAAGTGACATAAGGACTAAAACTACCGAATGCCAAATATTTGATAATCTATAGACATACGTCCCAGACAACAAAAGGTCATGATTTTCTCTAGAGTTCAGGACTTCGGGAGATTTTATTTCTGGAAGCTTAAGACCTGCTTCTCCCAGAGTACAGAACCTCTGAACTGTCGTGAGATCTACAACTCACACTCGCCTGTGCAAATCTGATAGTTGGGAACTGGTCTTTTCCACTGTTCCTCACCTCCTGATCTGTGCCCGATCCAACAACCCAGATATTTCCTCAGACCAATCCAAAGGTCAAGTACTCCTCCCAGTGATATATGACATAGATTCACTCTAGGAATTCAGAGATTTGAGGCTTTTACCTCCTTTTCATCAAAGAATTAACATTTTTTAAAGAAACAAATTCTGAAGGACTCTGGTGCTTAAAGAACCCACACCTTCTCCAGATCCGACGACTACAAAGGATCTGTATTATCCCAAATAGATCCAATGGTCCAAATCTAAACTTGATCCCATGGTGGTGATCGTTCCTGAATTCAAAAGGGACGATCACGATCCTTCAATCCCTTACAAAGGATCTCTGATGTTCTAACTTCTTTGTGGACTCTACAACACCATTCCTCCTGAGATTCATGACTTCAAGGTCCTAAGTCTATCTCAACCATAATATCTTGTCTAAAAGATCCGACCCATTTTGACCTGGTGTCTCAACGTGTAGCTATGATACTAATCTATAACGTACCCAACCACCAACAGGCTGGGCTATGCCACTTAAATGGGTTGCAACACACCCAACCACCAGCAGGCGGGGCACACTGTAGTCCCAAGACTCAGTTATTTGATATTATCTTGAAATCAAAGGACTATTCAACAATGTTAGAGGCATGAAAATCACATGCATTAGTCAAGATCCATGCTACAACATAAAAGGGATAAACAACGTGCCATGCACAACAAATAAACAACATACATGCACATTAAAATACATATCTCAGATATAATTAAATACACACTAGAATAAAATTAGACAAAAAACACAAAGAGCACTTATCTTTCAAGTAACATTCACCAACTAGCTGCACACCAAGGAAGTTCCTCCCAATCATAGACACTGTTGTTCTTTTACTCTCAACAACAGGTCACCCCCGGGCCATGGCTATGAATCCACAAGGATGGGTCCTAGGACAAGTATAAACACACAAAAATTGACTAACTATCTCTCAGGTTTCCCAACCTCACAACAAGACCTGATTTTCCAGCTCTCTTTCCCCCTCAACCTACACCACCCAAAGAAATAGACACCCTTCTCTACCATGCAATCCCTCAGGCTGTCCCATTTCTCTCCAGGGCTCTAGTGTTACTAGTTAGGAAATATCCCCACTAGAATTCCAAGGGTTCTCAGCTGTGGAAAATTCTATTTGAACTGCCATTAGTCTCATAACTAACATGCCTCTCAGCACTCAAGCTATCAAAATCCTTTCAAGACTTACAACAATCCAAATTACACCAACTCTCTTCTACCCAACTTGCACAACCCAAAGAATGGATCACCTTCTCTTCCACGTAGTACCTTAGGTTGTCCATCTCCTTCCATGGCTCCAATTCTTCTGGTTAAGAATATCCATGCTGGGAATCTCAAGACTTGCAGTCATGGATAGTTCTATCTGAATTTCCATCAAGCTCATGCACACATGCATCCATTCCCTCCCACAATGATCAATAATTATTACAACCATTAATCAATGACTCTCCTCTTCCTTCCATTCATTTCCATGCTCAACCCAAGAGAAAACAAACTAGAAATAGTGAGTGAAGAGGAAGAAGAAGAAGAAGAAGAACCCGGGGAGAAGAAACACACCAGGGAAAAAAAAGAGAACTGAAGCACCCCCCAAGAAATGTTTATATAATCACAAGAACCAAGAACCACATGGATTCCCCCAAGAATCCCATGTAACCACTTTTATCCATAAAATCAATTATGGGTAAATAAAATAATAATAAAAAAACTTATCCCCTCAAACCCCCTCTCTCGTGGAATCATAGCCCCCTATCTCTTTTGTCCTTGTCCATCTTGCAACCAATGATGTATTTTATTAATGTATATGAAGTATTACATTTCCTTGGCACTCTGTCCCTTTTGCAACTTTACCAACTCACCAACCTAAGTCACAATTACATAATACATTATAGTTCATAAGGGTTAAAACTGGGATGTTACATAAAGCAATACATTGTAAAGCCTATAGAAAGTACAATCCTAAAAATATCCAAAAATATAAGAACAAAAAGAATAATTCAAAGAAAAGAAACTATAATTCATTCTCTCCTTTACAAGATTACACCGTTGAAGGTCACAAGTGCAACAATTATGGTCATAAAGCTAGTGAATGTAGATTGCCAATGTAATCCTTGAAGGCAAGTATTCCCAACAATAAAGATACACATATATGAAATGAAAAGTATGTGGAAGAAAAGGTAATAAAATGTAAAGTATCCCTGTATGCCAAGAACAAAAAGTGTCAATGGCATATTGACAGTGGATGCTCTAAGCATATGGCAGAAGATAAAATCAAATTTCTCCATCTGAAAAGGAAGGAAAAAGGAAGTGTCATATTTGGAGATAAGGTATCTACCAAAATACTTGGAAATGGCACAGTCACTTTGGGAAACAAGAATAATAAAGAAGAAAATGTGCTATTAGTTGAAAACCTGAAGCCTAATCTTCTAAGTGTATGCCAAACTTGTGATCAAGGACATATACTCATTTTTGACTCCCAGAAATGCGAAATTAGGAAGGAAGGATAAAGAAAATTAGTAGTTATTGCACCAAGAACCTCAAGTAATGTATATATTTTAGATATTAAAGAATAAGAATAATTCTACATGAGTCAAGTAGATGAAAGCTGGTTGTGGCACAAAAGAATGGGACACTTGAGCTTTTACAATTTGATCAAAGCTAGTAGAAAGGAAGCAGTGAAGGACATGCCAAAGGTTATAAAACCTCTAGACCTTGTTTATAAGCATTGCCAACTTGGGAAATAGACGAGAGTCAGATTCAAGACAAAATAATACTTTACATCAAGACCCTTGGAGTTTGTTCACACTGATCTCCGTGGACCTACTAGGACTAGAAGTATACAAAGGGAACATTACTTCATGTTGATTATTGATGACTATACAAGGATGAATTGGGTATACTTCCTCAAAGAAAAATAAATGGAATTTGAAAATTTTAAGGCATTCAAAGCTTATGTGGAGAATGAGACAGATCTCAAAATCAAATGTCTGAGATCAGACAATGGAGGGGAATTTACCTCTAAAGAATTCAATAAGTTTTGTGAAGATCATGGAATCAAGAGAAAATTTTCAGCTCCAAGAACTCCTCAATAGAGTGGAGTTGTTGAAAGGAAAAAAAAATGTTCAAGAGGTTGCACGAACAATGTTGAATGAAGCCAAACTTCCAGATAAGTTTTGGAGAGATGTAGTGTATATAACAATTCACATACTCAACTGAGCACAACTTAGAGTTAACCATGACAAGACACCTTATGAGCTGTGGTTTGGAAGAACAACATCATTCAAACACTTCAGAGTCTTTGGGAGAAAATGCTATATTAAGAGGGATGATGATAACCTAGGAAAATTTGATTCCACATCAAATGAGGGGATATTTCTTGGTTACTCACCCAACAAAAAGGATTATAGATGCTATAATCTAAGATTGCACAAAATAGTGGAAACAAAAAGGATTATAGATGCTATAATCTAAGATTGCACAAAATAGTGGAAAATGAAAATGTAAAAGTAGATGATCTAAAATTGAGAAAAAATAAATCTCAAGATAAATAAAAAATTGATGAATAGAGAATGAACCACAATGTAACATAACCGACCAACCAGGCTGGGCATATCACACCAAAAATTTCTCTTTTATTTTGTCATCAACTTTGATACTAATTTGTAATGTTTCCATTACCAACAACTAAACAAGGTTACTCTGATACTAATTAAAACATACAAATACTTTTCCATGCATGGTTATAAACATGTTCATAACAAAATTATACACACAACATAACAACATAAACTCATGAAAAAAATTGCATAATAATTACTGCAAGACATGATTTAATAGAAAAATTGGCACTTATCTTTGAATAAATGACACAAAATGCGTGCATACCTTCCACATTCCTTCCATCCTTAGACCACACTATTCATAAATCTCAACAGTGGGTCACCCCTAAGCTGGGGATAAATTGCAAGCTCTATCAATGTGCGCTGAATCCTAAATCCTGGAATGTGCGCCAACCTAGAAATATCTTCCTTTAGTGCACCATCCTTTCTCATGTAGACTTGTGCGCACTGCATACATTAAGCTATTTCACTTTCAACGTGCCATTCCTGTGTACTTACACAAGTGCACACCAAGTACCTTAGACACCGCGCTCTATCATTTAAAACTGTGCGCACTCCTTTGGAATGAGATTCATGTGCACTATTGTACTACACGTAGAACCAAACTAAATTTATTATACTATCAACTCACCATATTATATTTAAATGATAGTTACATTCATATGTACACTTGGGGTTCAGCCTATGGGTATTACAATCCCCTCCCCCTTATTTATGCATTGTCCTCAGTGCAATATATACAGATGTACAATAGAAATTTCAAAAGTTTTCAAAAATCTGCAGGTACTCTGCCCACACAACATCCTCATGCTCTGAATTTGTGTACTTAGGGCCATACCAGGTCCATTGGACCTTTACTAGCTCCATGGATTGATTCCGGAGTTGCTTGATCTTCTGATCCAATATGCACACTGGATATACTTGAAAACCACCTTCTTGCTCCACCTGAATCACATTCCAATCAATGACATGATTAATATCAGGTACATACTTTTTAAGTAATGATACATGGAATACATTATGAATATGCATTGATGTAGGTAAGGAAAACATATATGCTACATGGCCAATCTTTTCCAGGATTCAAATGGCCCACAAAAACGAGTTGACAACTTTGAGCGATTTCTCAATCTCAGGGAACTTCTATTGGCCTTTACTTTCAGGAACACATGATCACCCACTTTAAATTCCATGTGCGTTCTTCCCTTGTCAACATAAATTTTCTACCTTTCTTGCACAACCTTTAAATTTTGTTATAGTTTGATCATCTTCTCTTCCATTTCCCTAAGTAGTTCTGGCCCAACTACTACGCGATTTGCTGGGTTGTCCCAACTTACTGGTGTGTTGCACTTTATACCATAAAGTGCCTCAAATGGGCTCATCTTCAGGGGTGCTTGGTACCCATTGTTGTAAGAAAACTCTACCAAGTGTAGATAATCCTCCCATTTGGATGGTTTATCCATGACATACATAGATAATCCTCCCATTTGGATGGTTTATCCATGACATACATTCTTAGCATATATTCCATTACTTGATTCACCCTTTCTATCTTCCCATCTGACTCTGGATGATAAGCTGTGATAAAATGCATATTTTTTCCAAATCCCTTGAACAATTCTTTCCAAAAATTTGAGGTAAGCTTTGGATCTATGTCAGACACAATTGTCTTGGGAATTCCATGTAATCGAGCTATTTCTTTCAAATGAATATCAACTATGTTAGATGCTTTATGAGAGAGATTTACTGGAATAAATGGGCAACTTTGGTAAGCTTATCCACCACTACCATGATAGAATCATGCTGCTTTCTAGTTCTTGGTAGTTTAGTAATGAAATTCATTGTTACCACTTCCCATTTCCACTCATGAATGGGAAATGGTTGTAGCAATCCAGTTGGATGTCTATGATCAGCCTTGACCTTTTGGCATACCAAACACTTGGTATTGAAATCAATAATTTCTTTCTTCATGCCTGACCAATAATATTGGCTCTTAACAACTGCAATATTTTTCTGGTAACCTGGGTGTCCAACATAAGGTACGTTATACATTTCTCCCAATATCGGATTCTTCAATTCCCGAGAATTTGACACATAAATTCTACCTCTGTATCTGAGAATTTAATCACTTTCCAACTTATAATATTCAACCTTCTGCTGTAATTTACCTTGCTAAAGTTTTTCCTTTACCTCCATGTATTTCTAATTTGATTTTGCAGCTTCTATAATTCTATCTTTCAAATCTGAATGGTACATGCTAATGGATGTAACACACATCTCATGCACTCTCCTGCTAAGTGCATCAACCACCTTGTTTTCTTTACCTTTGATATGTTTAATGTCAAAATCATATTCACTGAGGAAATCTAACCACCTTCTTTGTCTGGAATTTAAAGTTAGTTGTCCAAACAAGTATTTCAGACCATTATGGTCTGTCCTCAACTCAAATGTTTTCCCCACGAGTTCGTGCCTCCACATATTCAAGGAATGCACTATGGATTCCAACTCCAAATCATGAATTGCATAGTGTCTTTCATGCTCCTTTAACTTCCTTGATTCATAGCACACGACATACCCATTCAAACTAAGGAATCCACCCAATCCTTGTTTACATGCATCAGTACATACAATGAAATATTCAGTTGGATTAACAATCCTCAGTATTGGAGAACTTGTTAATAAATGCTTCAAGTATTGGGAACTTATTTCACAATCTCGAGTACACTCAAACTTCACACCTTTCTTCTGCAAGGAAGTGATTGGATGTGCAATCCTTGAGAATCCTTCAATAAATATTCTGTAGTAACATACAAGGCCCATTAATGATCTCACTTCTGAGACATTTCTTGGTGTTGGCCATCCTTCAATGAAATTTATCTTTTTAGGATCTACTGCTATCCCTTCCTCTGAAATAATATGGCCCAAGTAATGAATCTACTTTTGATAAAATGAGCACTTGCTCAATTTGACATACAATTGATGCTCCTTCAATACCCGAAACACCATCCTTAGGTGTTTCTCATGCTCTTCCTTTGACTTATAATATATAATAATGTCATCCAAAAAGTCAATGGGAAACTTATCCAAGTAGTTCCTGAATATACCATTCATGAGACACATGAAGACAATTGGTGCATTTGTTAACCCAAAGGGCACCACTGTGAATTCATAATGGCCATACCTTGTTCTGAAAGAATTCTTGTTGATGTATTCTTCTTTAATTCTTACCTGATGATAGCCTGACCTGAGATCAATCTTCGTAAATATTTTTTCGTCTTTTAGCTGATAAATAAGGTCATCTATTCTTTGTAAAGGATACTTGTTTTTCATAGTTATTTTTTTCAACTGCCTGAAATCTATGCAAAGTCTCAATTTTCCATCCTTTTTCTTCACAAACAATATTGGGGCACCCCAAGGTGACACACTTGGGCATGTATACCCCTTCTTCAAAATTTCTTCAAGTTGCATTTGCAATTCCTTCAGTTCTTGTGTACTCATCCTGTAAGGAGTCTTAGATACTGGAGCTTCTCCAGGCATCATATTGATAGAGATGTCAATATCTCTTTTGGGTGGAAATCCTGGTATTTACTTGAACACATCTTCAAATTATTTTAGGACTGCAAAATATTCAATGTTTGGCACCTTATCCTTAGGTGTCTCCTCCATCTGCACGACAAATATTTGGCACCGTTTTTTGTAACTTTTCTTCAGCCGCAAGGCTGAAATTTTTCTGACAGTCACTGCTCTGGGAATTCCTTGCACCGTTCTTAAGTTTCCTTCCTCATCCAAGCAAGTAAATGATTTATTGTAACAGTCTACAACAACATGGTGTTGGTCCAACCAATCCATACCAATTAGAAAATCATAGGAACCTAAAGGTACACTGTTCAACTCTGCACTGATGTTCAGTCCATTCATTTTCATTGAACATGCCTTAACCATCTCATTAATTTTTCTTTTAGCTCCTGTAGCTAGCTGCACCATCCAAGGTTTTCCAAGCTTGCTTCTTGGCAAATGAAAATTTTCTACCATCTTAGGATCTATATAACTATGACTAGCTCTTGAATCAATTAAATTGCAATGGGATGATTATAAACCTTACCTTCCACTTTGATCATATGCGACTAAAATTAATCTTGCTTGTTGTCCAAGGATGCATAGATATTAGGTACACTTCTTCCCATGTCCTCCACTATTTCAGCTTGCTGCACATTGTGAATAGTCCTCACTCTTTCACTTCTGTGAGGGCAGTCTCTGTACATATGATCTCCCTTACAACCCCAACATTGAATAGGTTGTTGCCTTGTCCTTTTCCCTAATATAACTCTTTCATTATGGATTCTTTAGGAGTTGGATGTTCCTGATAGTTATTTCTGAAGAATGGTGGCTTAACCCTGTTCTTCCTTTGTTCCATCTTTCTTTTCTTCTTGTCTTCCCAAGATTTTTCGTAAGTTTCTTTTCCTTTATGCTGATCATAAATACACTTATCCCTTCTTATGGTTTCCTTCAAGGTTTTAGGATCATCACATTGTATCCTATCACTGATAAATGATGGAACCCCACTCAAATATCTTTGAATATTAACTTTCTCATCCTTGATGAAGGAAACATATTTCAACAGTTCTAAAAACCTTCTTTCATACTCATCTATGGTCATACTCCCAAGCTTGAGTTCAAAGAATTCCTTCATCTTCTTGTCATAGTATCTCTTGGTCAAGTATTTCCTTTGAAAATACCTCTTGAATTCCCTCCAAGTCACCTTCTTCTTATCAATGTGTTGTACTTGCACATATTGGTCCCACCACATTGATGTTTTTCCCTTGAGTTGATAAATAACAATTCTACCTACCACATTGATGTTTTTCCCTTGAGTTGATAAATAACAATTCTACCTTCTACCAATGAAGAGTAGTTATGCAACTGAAAATAATTTCTCATACTTAGCAGCCAAATCTCTACATCCTCATCCTTCTTGTGTTCACCATCAAAAGTAGGAGGCTTGGTTTTTTTTATTTCTCCCTGAAGTTCATCCACTCCAGAATTATTCTCTTTCTTTTAATATGGGATGGACTTGCACTACTGCGTGCTCTCCTAGTTGAATGAATTAGATAGTGATGGTGATACTTGCCAGCACTTTTTCTATGCACTGTTATTTCCTGCTTATCATGACATTTATGGCTCCTTGATCTACTTGCCTCAATTTCCTTATTCAACTTCTTCTCAATTCTGTCCAAGCTCTACATTAGCTTGATGTTGAAATATTCCTATTGTTCCTTGGCTTTCATAAGCCTCTCATTATCAACTTTATAGCTCAAGACATCCTTTTTTCAGACTTTTTATGGTCTCTACCAGGTTCAAGCTTTCTTATTTACCTTTTCCATGTCCATTGGAATTTGTACCTTCATTACCCACA
>CBVK0102510016.1:0-14388 GCA_900067695.1 Picea abies
ACAAGAGGGTGCTCTACTACCTTGAAACTTGCGCCCAAGAGAGGTGCACACTTCAACCCTAAAAGTGTACTTGATGAAATTTTGAAATGACAAGTGACTTGTGTGTTTCCTTAATGGGGAAATCACCTTTATTTATACTAGACTGGATAGACCAAAACTGGTGTCTATTGGCACAACAGGGTTGACCTCAATAACTCAGAAAATAATCGAGTATTAAAATAAACATTAATTATCTTTCACACATGGTGGAGCCGACCTGTACCCTTTACATCACAATTAGCGTTACAAGTAAATCTTACTCTCAGACAATATAGCAAGGGATCTCACACATCCACTAGTGCTCAGCTACCAGGGGCACATCCACCTGTGCTCAGCCAAAGGGACGTCCTACTCAACAGATCTCTATCTCACTGAGTCCACGGGAGAATCACATAGATTACCATCTCAATCCTGACTCAACTGAGTCCACAAGTCAGAAGACCACACGTCATAACAACTCAGTCCAGAGTCTAACGCACACCCATCACATGGGCACCTTCACCCCTCACAGGGGTACAAATCGTTTCATCTCAATCCAGAGAGGAACGACACACCCAACTCATGGGCATCCTCACCCCACTCAGGGGCACACATCGTCTCATCTCAGTCCAGAGAGGAACGACACACCCATCTCATGAGAACACCCAACACATGGGCTCTCTCACAGGTCGACTCACTCAGTCTGTGTCTTGGAGGATGTCTCACGAAGTTGTAATGATCAACAAACGATACGCCACTATTGCTCATTTCTTGTTGTTGATCCAGTTGAACCAATAACATCTTCACTTTGTTTCCCAGTTTCATATTGATAGTCATATAAGCTTGATCCAGCTTCCCACTTGGGCATACCTGCCTTTCCTCGGCACACCACCATTCCCTTGTAGACCTATTCCCCACTTAATGAGGCGGGAACACCACCTTCTGTGGTTTTCTCCTGGCATGTCTCACTGAAATGGATCTCTTTCTATATCAAATGGATATATTTAAGTGACAAGAAACTAATAGATACAAAATAAAAAAGTTGTCGAAGCAATGGACCCTATCATTTTCCTAAGAAAAGTGAACCTTTAGTCACTGTTGCACTCCAAAAACAATAGCCCTTGTCACAATAGATATAGGTAGTTTTCTATTTTCCCAAACTCATTGTGGTCAAGCAAGGTTTTTGCAGTTACTACAGTTCTCAGAAATCATAGCGCACCCCCTGCCCTAATGGGTCCTTGTAAGGACACATTCTCAGACGATGCAGAATCACCTCTAGAAACCTTTTCCTTGGTTGAGCTCAAGGTGAATACTCGAACCAGACAAGCAAGAGGCAGGGTCCCTGCAATAAAGAGTGTTGGATAAAGGTCAATGAAATCCACTATTTCAAGTTAGATCAACTTTGTTCTCAGAAAAACACTAATTGGATCTTAGTAAGTAGGGTAAAATACAACGTTGGGGTAAACTTAAATCGGTCATGGGTCAACAGATGAAATGAGTACCTCTTCTCCTGCTCTTGCTTCCTGTGCTACATGCTAAAATGCAATGGCTTGAACTGATGATGGATCCTTTGCTACTAGTGGCGTTAGTAGATCTATTTGGTGACCTCGTGAAACCACTCTTACTACCTCCTCTCCTTACGCATAATACACATTATGTGGATATAGGTGAGTCGAGGGTCTTGGCTCTAATTCTCGACCCATAATGATTTATTGTCTAACACAATCAAAAGCTACTATAACATCAAACATATGTAATTTGTAATTGCATGTTTTCTTATTATGCTCCACACGTCCAAACGAAACTTCTACATGTGTGATCTTTGTGAGATTACACGTTATGTTATGTTGATCAATCTAGTTTTTGTTTAACGCACATAATATTTTTGTCTCCATGGTAGCCAAAGAAGCCTTGTTTTCTGCAGGTGGATTATATAAATTAATCATGAAAAATTTTCGACTATAAATTCAAACATTATGCTCAACTTAGCCAAGCTTATTTCTGATTTCTTTAAGAAGAAAATTAATGGGGCACGATATTGATGGATAAGTTGGAATATTATGTTGGAAACTGCCATAATGTTTTCAATATTTAAGGTGGACATACTTGATGTTGCTAATTTAAGTTATTATTTTCACATTCACCTTAAATTTTATCTATATTTATAAGAAAAAAATGCTTCGATTATTATTTACTCGGTCTAAGTGCATATTTTTCTATTTGAGCCCTTTCTCTGCTTTTCATATGATGTAAAAGTGCTCTCGCCTTAGTCGTGTCATGCTCGGATCAAATCCATCGCCAAAGACATCAAAAGAGACGAAATTTTGCAATGGCTCTCAACAAAGTCAGACCTAATACCTGCAACAATCCACCGCCATTGCCAGACCTCTCGAGCTTTCAAAATGCCTCTTGAACTACTTTAGAGCAAATCAAAATACTATTTAGTAGGTCGATATCTCAAAATATGTATGAGAAAATTCCTCTTTGCAAAGCATAAGAGACTGACGAAAATAAAACAACAACCGTGTAATAATACACATGCTTTCTAATCTTAGAAGATGTATAGCAAATATTTATTTATATAAGCATAAGAGACCGATGAAAACATTATAATTGGCATGCAAAAATATATATAAACATAGATGGTTTTGCTCCACTCTAGAAGCATCCAAAAATTTGAAGCCACTTTCAGAGAGTTCATTCTTTTACTAAATCACCGTCGAATCTCAGTCTTTTGGGTTTGATATGGTTAAAAAAACACATACATGTGAGTGAAAAGAAATAAATCCACATTAATGTTAAGTCACATGTAGCATCATTAATTGATCTCACAATTTCTATCATTAATGGACTTTCCAATATTCAACTTGAAAACTTAGAATCTCATGGGGGTATTAACTCACCTCAATATTAATTCAAATAAGGTTGATCATCATTTGATTTATGTAAATAAATTTTTTAAGAGATTTTATCTATAGTTTGATAATATTTTTATAAAGAAAACTATATGAGAAAGTAATTCAAAGTTTGAAGGATGAAGAGGTTTTGGCAATGGGGATTAGGTTTAGGGTTATCGTAGTATGGAGAGAGCATTTCTAGGGCGATGGATCTCTCCAATTTTTATTCATGGATTTAAATCTTGATCTAGTTGATTATGACAATGAAGATGAGGGGGTTTTGAGGTTCGTCTTCGAGCCACATAATGAGCTAGTAGAGATCTGGGAGTGTTCTTAGGTAGCATGTGACATAGGGTCTACAAAGGTGGGAGAGGAGGATAGACTGTTGGATTTGGTAGGTGGCCCCACGATAGGTGAATGTACTAAACATGAAATGATGTATCCAATACCTTAGGCGAATGAGAGGATAGTCCCCCTTGCATTGAAATTTATTGATACTAGATTGTCTAAGGTGAGGGATGATAGACCAGTTCCTGAAGTGTCATTGAACTCAAGGACATTTTCTCATGTTCCTTCTTCATTTTATCCTCCTAACTTGACCTCTGCACATAATGGAGGGGGGTCTATTGGTAAGGGTCATTCTATAATAGATATCCAGTGAAGGTAGGGAAGGATGATGGAGGCACAACGGATCTTAGGGCAGGTGGTGTGGGAGATGAAGGAAATTTAGATAGTGATCTTGAACGAAAGCAGAGTGTTTACTGTAGTTGGGTGCATAGTTGAAAGTTCATAATGGTGTGGAAGGATAGAGTGAAGATGGTGGTAGGGCATGATTTGAATATTTTGGAGGTTGATGGGATGATGTCTCTAGTGTTGGTTGGAAGGTTCATGGGGAAATTTGTAAAGTGTGAAAGCTTAAAATGTTGGTTGGTGGAGAATCGATTACCATTCAATGGGTATATCCCAAAATTTCACATCTTGTTGTGAGGTTAGATAAGTTTTGTAATGAGAGGAGCAATGGACGTGAATATAATGATGGGTAAAGAATAGCTTTGTGGGTCATCGAGTTTGTATCTTAAACATTGGACACCAAGCTTTGATGCACAAAGGGATCCTACGTTTATTTAGAAGATTTGGCTTCTAATGGAAGATTTGGCTTATAATGCCAGGTCTCTCGTTGGTGTTATGGAGTGAAATCATTTTGAAGAAAGTAGGTAACTCCATAGGGTATTTTGTTGCATCCGAAGAAGGGTGGCTCAAGTTAGAGGATAAAATAATTGCAACAATCTTGGTCAAGCTAGATCTTCATGAGGGCTTGTTATAAAATTTGGATATTGAATAGGTGACATGGAAGCTTAACCAAAATTTGGATTGCTAGAAACTACCTTTCCGTTGTGTTCTTTGTCATGAGGTGGGTCACTTGCGAGCAAGTTGTCCTGAACCTGGGAAGGGTACTATTTCCCTTAAAAAAAATTGGGTAAAGAAGAAGGTGGAGGATTTAAAAGAGATTACAAAGGATGGTGCTAGGGAAAACACAGTTGAGGCTCAAGTCAACTTGGATAGCTTTGGAGTTGTGGATGATCAACTAGTAAGGACTCATACTCAAGAACTTGTCAGTTTGGAAGCTGTGGAATCAAAACCATCAACATGTCATGAAGGTATGAAAATTCATAATCCTACTTTGTGTTTTCCTGGAAAAGGGTAGTGGGTCCTTCTTACCTGTTTAAAATGAGGATCACATTAGCCTAGAAGGAGACATAAAGGATTGAATTTCTCACACTTTAGAAAATCCTAGGGTTGGGGATTCTTTTGAGGAGGAGGAGTTTAAGAAGGAAAGTTTGGAGTCTTCAAAGAACATTGTTGTGTCAAACCAGGATGATATCCAAGTGGTTGAACCTGGTGACGAACCTAGGGTTGTCATTTCAAGACCATCCCTGACAACATATTTGGAGGCTAAGTTGAATATACCTTCTAAGGCCCCAAAAAAGATCTCCCTTAATCCTAATGTTAAAATCTAATTGTCAGTTGAGATCTAGGAAATGACAAGAGGATGATTGTAGGGAGGTTGGGGAGGTTTGGCATTGGATAAGGATATCCCTAGCTCAATAGGAAGGAAATCACATGACTCTAGCCAAATTTAAGGCAAAGAAGGAAATAAGATAAGGTAAACAATTGACTATCAGTAGAGACCTTAGAGAAAGGAAGGCCCATCCCTTGGTTTCTCAATGCATGTCTTCTCTCTTAATGTCAGAAGGGTAGGGGGTGCCCACAAGCAATTTGCCCTCAAAAGATTTTTTGAAGTTTATAAGCTTGATATTGTCTTTCTGCAAGAAACCAAGTGCTTTGGTCAAAAAGTTGTTAATTTCTTGTCTACTATATTAAAGGATTGGAATTTTTGTTCTTTAGATGTCGTAGGGATGTTTGGAGGTCTAGTTTCGGGGTGGAACTCGAAGTTTGACCCCATCTCCTCTTCAATGTTGGTTTAAGTATTGCAGTGGAGATTACAACAATGGAACTAGGGAAGGACTTGACACTAATTAATATTTATGGGCCTTATGGGTATGGGAAAATTTGTTGAGATTCTTTGTCTAATTATAGGTTATTGGAAGGAGATAATGTGATACTAGGAGGTGACTTAAACCTAACTCTAAACCAAAGGGAGGTTTGGGGGGATCTTGCAAGAAGAGATCAACTTGGAGACTATTTCTCTCAGTTGTTTGAGTCATGCCATTTGATTGATGTAGATCCTGTGAAATTTACTCTTACTCGGTAAAATGTTAGAAGAAGAAGAGAGGATTTCCAAGATATTGGATCACTTTTTTATGAAAAAATCTCTCTTTAATGAACAATTGAGAATCAAATGCTTGGTAAGTATTGGGGGTTTGTTAGACCATCTTCATGTACTTTTAAAAATGAAGTTGGAGGATTGGACACCACCTAGTTCACTAAAATTCAATCACACTTGGTTGGATGACATAGAGTTTAGAGAGTTAGTCATTAAGACATGGAAACCTTTTGACAGTTAAGAGAGGTACTTTGCAATGCAACAATTTGTAGACAACCTTAAAAAACTGAATATTGTGTTGAAAGGTTATGCTAATTCTATTGCTATCGAGTCTCAAAAAGAGCTCAAAGAGGTGGAAGGGGGTATCAATGCTCTATTTGAAAACAACCTTGCAAGGGTTTTTTCATACAAGGAAGCTTAGTCTTTGAAGGATTTATGAAGAAGGAAAAATGATCTTTTAGATAAGGAAGAAGCCCAGTGGAGACTCAAAAGTAGAGATCATGGATACACGAGGTGATAATAATACAATTTTTTTTCTTAATTATGCCAACCATAGAAAGCACATTAACACAATATGGGAAATTAGGCACCCCAATCATAACAAGGTTAGCTATTTCACGAAGATAGTAGAAGTAAGAAGTCTTCATTTAAAATCTATGTTTCAAGATCCAAGGATTGCTAATATTGGGGAAATTATGAGTTTATGTCCAATTCTTATAATGAGGTGATCCAGGTGGATCTCGATCCATCCACCTTTTCCACCGAATCAACGTTTTCGAGCCTGTGGTTTTGATAAACCATGATATTCACCCTTTTGATGGGGAATGTAATGTAATGCCAACTACATTTGTTAATTGCAACCATTGCCTAGTGGTCTCAATGCATTGCATCCCATTAGAACTTCACAACTAAGCGTGCTTGGGCTAGAGTAGGACTGGGATGGGTGACCTCTCGGGAAGTCCTAGTGTTTTACATGCCTATGGCATTTTCTAAACTTAGACCAATTTATCCCACATGCACCATGGGAATTATTATCCTCTCACTCTCTCGTATATAATCAAGGTGAAGGAGGTCATTTGAGTAGGCAATGGAATGTGATGTAATGCTTGTTTACAAATGAGCATAGCTAACATCTCTTACTCAAAGATAAGTTGCTACCATTCTAACGAGTTCATTTCACTCTACATTTTCACAATTCTTTCATATTTCATTCATTAATATATATTGAGTATTGTTGTATCTCTGTGTTTTTGTCATATTTCTATGTTTCATTTCGTTCCCTCATAAATATGGACTAGTGGTATCAGAGTAGTCAACTCCTTGTTATTTTTTGATGAATGTCCTTGATGAGGTCAGGGTATAGAGAGTTAGGCCTCGAGCTAGTTTTCCTTGAGGATGATCGATCTCGCCAGCCCAAACAACCTCCCATGGCGGAAGAAAAGAGAGATTACAGATCATGAGATCCTTTCAAGACATTGCTCGAGGAATCCCTCATGCGACAAAGGAACGAGATGATGCACAAATTTGCTCAGATCATTTGATGACTATCAATGGCGACCGAGGCATCTTCGATATGCAGCCATTTCAGAGGTGTGATGCCCTTCAAGGTACAAGTCGATTTTGATATTCCTTTATTTGAAGGCTAGATAGATGCAAATTCTTTAGAGAAATGGTTGAATCTGCTAGAAGGTTATTACTCTATCCAAAAAAAAATTGATGGTGAAAAGATCACCTTCATGCACCTTAAATCCCTTCCCCATGTCAAATCTTGGTGGGAAGGTCACTGAGAGAGGCACACCACAAATGAATCTACGCAATTCAGGAGAGAACCTACCTGGGTGGCCTTTGTGGATGCCCTCAAGGATGAGTTCTACCCTGTTGGAAGATATGATGACCAGTCTATGAGATGGATGACTCTGTGTCAAGAGAGAGACTAGATAGTGCCAAAGTACACCAACATCTTTCATACCTTGCGCTCAAATTTGGGTATCAAAGACTCCGAGAAACACCTAGTTTTGAAGTACCGTAGTGGTCTACATAGCTACATCCAAACAAAGATGGATTTATTGGACATTTCCTCATTGAGAGCTACTTATCGATATGTAGTCAAAATCGAGCAGAAATTCAAGCAATGAAGTAAGCAGGAGTTTAGGTTTGCTAATACACCACAACATAAGCATGGCAACGACAACCCTAACTCACAAAATGAAGGACAAATCAAGAAGAGCCAATCTCATGAAAATCAATCCAAGTCATCAGCTAAGAAGGGTGATGGAAATTTGAAGAAGAAAAATGGAAAGTGGCGTGAGTTGCACAAAATCCCCTGGCACAACACCGATGAATGTCACTCGAAATAGTCATTATTGGTCGAGCTCAAAGAAAAAGAATTAGAACCTTGCTTGAACTCTTATTCAGAGCACAATGAAGGAAAATGGATCATCGATTCAGAACCCACTACTACCATCACAACCACAACAATACAACCAGAAGAACCAGAGGATCCTAAGGAGGGGGAGCACCTCTTCAACTCACAGATGTGGGTAAAGGGGACCCCACTATATTTCATTGTTGTCAATGAGAGTCAGAAGAACCTGATCTCAGTTGAAGTCGTCAAGGGTTTGAAGCTGTCGATGATGCCACAACCCCAACCATACACCATTGGTTGGTTGATCCAGGGACAAGACCTTCGCGTCAACCAACAATGTCATCTATCCTATATGGAATCAAGCCCTTCAAAGATGAGGTATTGTGTGATGTTTCCTTGCTTGAAGTTTGTGATGTTCTTTTAGGACAACCAAAATGTCATGTTGTTTATGAGTCTCATCCCTGCAGTGTCATTATTACTCTATGGGGTACCAGAGGTAGTTCCAACAACTACATTTCATTGATCTCATCAAGACAGTGCAACAAAGTAATCTCTTAGACCACAAAGTTTTCCCTCTTCACAATCCAGTTAGAAGGTGAACAAAAGGTCATTGCAACCACTACAACCTTGGCCCAAGACCTTTCAATACAACAGAAGCAACTCGACAAGATTGTAAAGGAGCATAAAGCTATTTTTCCACCTACGAGGGTGCCTCTACACCACCAAGTCAAACATTCCATTGACTTGGTGCATGGTGCTCCCTTACCCAATGGTCCAATCTATAGATGTTCCCTTCTATAGAAAGAGAGTCTTCCATATGTTCAACATAGCTATAATATATCCCTTCATAGCTCTATTGTCCACGAACCTTTTCAGGTGCACCTGGGGTTCCATCCATTACCCCCCATTGATACAGCTCTGCTTGTTGCATCTTCACCAATAAAGTCCTCCCACACTCAGACCAAGGCAGATCATGCAACCAGATTTGTTGAACAAATCAACACCTCCGACAACATGTTCATGACATTTCAACAGGGTAATTCCAAGTACAAGTAGGACAAATACTTTAGAAAAGGAAACAACTCACCAAGGTTCATATTCAACAAAAGTTTCCCCATATTCCGAGGAAACTTGACGCAATGGGGACCATTGCTTCCTAAAGGGGAAGGAATGATCCAGGTGGATATCGATGACCATCCACCTTTTCCATTGAATCAACATTTTCGAGCCTGTGATTTTGATAAACCATAATATTCATCCTTTTGATGGGGAATGTAATGTAATGTCATCTCCATTTGTTAATTACAACCATTTCCTAGTGGTCTTAATGCAGTGGATCCCATTAGAACTCTGTAGTTAAGCGCGCTTGGGCTAGAGTACGATTGGAATGGGTGACCTCTCGAGAAGTCTTAGTAATGGAGTATGATGCAATGTTTGTTTGCGAATGAGCATAACAAACATCTCTTTCTCATAGATAAGTTGCCACCATTCTAGCGAGTTCATTTCACTCTACATTTTTACAGTTCTTGCATATTTCACACATTAATAGAAATTGAGTATTACTTTTTCTTTGTTTTTCTATCATAAATTTGGATCGTGAGGATTCAAATAGGGAGTTGGAGGTAGAAGGTACTTCATTTGAGTTGAAGGTAGTGTTATCCTCTTTTAAAAAGGGAAAAGACCTGATGTTGATGGGATATTTGTAGAATTCTACAAATATTTGTAGTGGTTTTTCTGTGATATGTTTGAACAAGATTTGTTGCATTTGGTGGGAGAATCATGGCTTTCTTGGAAAGTTTTGGGAGTTGTAAACACCACTTTTATAACCCTAATTCCCCAAAAGTAGAGCAGTGAAGCTTTTGAAGATTATAGGCCTATTTATTTATGCAATCTCATATACAAACTCATTTCCAAGCTCATTGCTAATAGATTGAAAGGTATTATGTCAAGTATTGTCTTAGAAGTCTAGTTTGGCTTCCTCTATAATTAACAAATTAAGGATTTTATTGGCACTGCACAAGAAGGCATGAATGCAGTCAAAAAAAAAAATCTACCAGTTGAAATCTTGAAGATAGTTTTGTCAAAGGCCTATGACAGGGTGAATTGGCTATTTTTAAGATTATTGCTTATCTAGATAGGAATGAACTTGCATACAATTAATTGGATAATGGGTTGTTTAACTTATGTTTGCTTCACAATGTTGATAAATGGGTCCCCATTTGTTTTCTTCAGTTTATCTAGAGGACTTAGGAAAGGTTTCTCTTTATCTCCTTTTCACTTATTTTTAGTGGCTAAGGGACCAAGCATGATAAAAAAAGATGCTAAAAGGAAAGGAAAAATGAAGGGGCTATAGGTAGCAAGCTTTGCCACTATTTCACACTTGCTCTTTATGGACGATATCATGCTTTTTGGCCATGGTTTTGTGAAGGAGTTGGAAAAATTAAAGGAGTTGTTAGACCTATATTGCAAGGCTGCATGTATGGAAATAAACATGAACAAGTCCCTTATGTTGTTTAATAACCCGATAGATGATATTAAGGCCCAAGCCAAGATTATCTTTCCAATGAAGACTTGTGTATTGGATCAGGGGGTGAAGTACTTGGGTTTTTTCTTAAAACCAAATGATTACGAATATGAGGATTGGATCTGGCTACATAACAAAGTTGAAGCCAAAGTTTCAATGTGGTGTAATACTTGGTTGTCACATGAAGGGAGGTTAGTGTTGGTCAAGGCAGTATCAGAGATCATTCTTGTATATTGGCTAACAATAGTAAAGATTCCTAAGGCATTCCCAATAAAATTAGAAAGAAATGTTTTAGTTTTCTTTGGACTAAGAAGAGGGAAAAAGAAGGAATTCCATTGGTCACGTGGAATAGAGTGGCCATGCCTAAGGAATTAGGGGGTTGAGGCTTGAGAAATGTACATATATTCATCTTAGCATTTGCAACTAAAAACCTCTAGTGGTTAGTCTACAACGAAGGGCTATGGGGTAGTGTTATGAAAGTCAAATATCTCAAGGGGAAGACTATGGAAGAGTGGTCCATAACGGTTAGAAAAAATCACTCGAGAGCATTCTTAGTCTGGAAATATTTGATCAAGGCCTATCCCTTGCTTGGTGATTGGGTTGCATGGCAAGTTGGAATAGAGGTAAGCTTTGAATTGGGGAGGATCCTTAGTTAGGATCCAAAGGAAATTATAGACTTTCTAAGGCACTTCTGGAATCTTTATATGGTCAAGGGATCCACTTTTTAAGAGAGGTATTCATAGTGAGAGTAAGGAATGAATAGTTTCAAGGATGGATGGTAACTACATTTCTCAATCGTCAAGGAGATTTGGTTGAGGAATGGAGGCAATATGTGAAGTTGCTCTCTCACGGTGTTGTTAAATTAAGTGAAGAAGAGGACACCCTCAAATGGTCCAAGAATAAGGGGACATGTGGATATATAGTCAAGCTAGGTTTCACAATTAGAATAGAAGAGTTGGAATGGTGAAATTTTTTGGTGGTGGAGGTATGTATGGAAGCCACATTGTCCATTAAAATATAGAAATGTAATGTGGTTGGCATTGAAAAATAAATTACTTACTTGGGACAATAGATAGAAGAGGAATTGGGTGGGGCCTAACATATGTATTATGTGTAAACTAGGTGAAAAATTAGTAAACAAATTGTTCACGTCTTTCTCTTTTTTTAGAGTTGTTTGGTTGGAGATTACACAAGACTTAGGAGTGAAGGGGAAATGGGATAATGGGACCTTAGAAGAATCCACTCTAGAATGGGTAATTGATAAAGTTGTTACCACACACAAGGCTTTACCTTGCATGTTTACTTATGGAATCTGGACAACCAATAATCAAATGAATTTTGAAGATTTGGATTTTACACTAGCTCAAGCGACACACAAGATTAGAGTGGCTTTAGAGGGTAATAATAGGGCTTTAAAGAAAAAAAACTCAAGAATTTATTGATGTCAAGTATTGATAAGGAGAAACCATGGGGTTTATTTGACAGAGCATGTCAAGGAGCACACGGTATATGTGGTGTTGAAGCGTTCCTTTTCAATGACACTTCACATTATTTCTTGTTAACGTATGCAACTAGCCAAGGGACAAACACTCGTGCATAATGCTCTCTTGATACTTTTGAAAACAATGCATCACAAAGGGTTAAATAAAATACAAGTTTTGGGAGATTCAAAGCTTCTGATAGAATGGGCTAATCAACATTTAAACATTGAAAATATAGGTTGATTCCTATTATGAATCAAATTTTGGAGATAAAAATAAATTTGTTGATATTTCCTTTCTCGTGTTTATTGAGAATTCAACATCCAAGCATACAACTTATCAAGGAAGCTTTGCTTTTGTAGGAGACTACCTTTATTGAACATGCTTTCAAGGAATGCACTCTCCTATCAGCTGCAAAAAAAACCTTATATTAATTATGTGATATTCTAGTTTTGGTTTAGAATATAAGCTTTTTGCAACAAAGACCTTTTTAGGTTAATATATTTTTTATTATGATGATGAAGGAGACGAGGTGGTAATTGGTACAAGGAAGACTACAATTAATCTTGAATAGGAGATTGGGTAGATAGTGTCGAGGTCTCTTGAACACTTATATGATGGAGTCCTTTGGAGAGTCTATGTATATTTGATTTCAAACTCTGAAATATCTATATAAAACCTTTTTTTCTTTGAAAAAATATTTGGAGTCTATATATTTGATTTCAAACTCTCAAATATTAATAAAAAACCTTTTTTCTTTGAATTAAAAAAAAAAAATTAAACAAAGTAAGGGACTAAACTACTTTGATTTTCATGCAAATTAATTAGAAGAATGTCAGCCCCTAGGGTGTAGAAGAGTCGATGATGGAGTGTATTGTTAAGGCACTCTGTTATGTGAAGTCATCGGTNNGGAGTGTATTGTTAAGGCACTCTGTTATGTGAAGTCATCGGTTCGAAATCCTCGACTAGCCTTGTGTGCCATGTGAGGTGCCGCGTTGGCATGCATGGGGTTATAGTGGTAGTAGTCGGATAACACAACCACACATTACATGAGTATGCACCCAACTAGTTGTTGATTTCCCCGGTAAAAAAAAAATTAAAAGAATGTCAAATTGATTCATATTTTCCCAACATAAAAAACAAAGAAACTAAAAAACCCTGAAAGATTAAAATATAAGAAGTAAATAAGCATTGTAAAGGTCATAAGCATGGACACTCACTTGACCATTGAAAATGTGATGTGCAACAAGAAAGCGTATATTTTGTGTTCCTAAATTGAAATTAAATTAAATATGAAACCAAAAATTAAATTATAATTTTAAAAGGATAAAGTATTTCTAAAACAAAAATAAAGTTAAAATATCAATATCACTTAGTACAATAAAAACATTTTAATTTCAATTTCAAATTAATGGTGAGATGGATTTAAAAAAAACATTGTTAGTATATAAGATACTAGGTAAGAGTGAAAGTTTGGATTGATTGTGGGTTATTTTAGGTGGTAAAATCGATGACTCAGTCCATATTTATGCCGAAGACATTCTATAGGAATAACTTTACAATAAAACATGTCAATTGGTTGACAACTTTTCTAAAACGACCATTTTTGTTCACCAACCCTCTGTCACGCGCATTGAAGGGTTTTGGGAAACAATCTATGTCGTCCTTTGAAACCGTCGTCATCACCTTTAAACTCTGTCATCCTTTGAAACCATCGTCATCACCTTTAAACTGTCGATGTTGTATTATTGAAACCATCGTCATCACCTTTAAACTGTCGATGTTGTATTAATAAATACAATCTTTGTTGCCTTCTTTCCATATCTAATATGATCAGATTTTCCCCATCGCCTCATATCCGATATCTTTCCCCACCGCCTCTTTAATTTGCATTGCCCTCAACCTAATGTTTTCTTTCGATGCATCTTTAGTTTGAGAGCTCTAGCGAGATTTGTCCTAAGAGAAGATTGTAGCTTATGTGGAGCGATACAATGCCCCTCAACTCTCCTAAATCATGCTCTAATTTACTCTCCAAGTCAAAGCCTGACAAATTCGACCTCCCCACTATAATTCCATCTTCCAAAAGCCAGAAGAGAGATTTGATCCCGAGACTTTTCCATGGACGTGGCATTCTGTGTTCCAAAGAGGAAAGCAAAAACGAAAAGAGCGATCCTGTATGACCCAACAACTTTTTTCTTCACAATTGTGCATGTATAATAAATGGATTTCACAAACTTCATTAATCATTCGCCACCTACCTATTATCTTTACAACCATGTTCTCCTGCTTTACCCACTCCATTTTATGTTTGCTCTACT
>CBVK0102510019.1:0-31779 GCA_900067695.1 Picea abies
AATATGCCCCAATTAAGGGGTAATGGGCCAATATTAGGGCTTAACATATTAACATATTGCTTACCTTCTTGCATCAAGACCGCTCCCATAACACATCCATTTGCATATGTCTCCACTTTGAAAGGATTTTGCAAATTAGGAAATGCAAGAACTAGTGCCTCCTTGATATTTCATTTCAGCTCATCGAAATCTTTCTGCTTATCCTTTCTCCACTAGAAACTCTTACCACTAGATTTATAACATGGAGTGGCATGACTACCACTAAAAATGATGCTACAAAATTCCTTAGGTAATGTGTTTCCCCAACAAAGCTCCTCACATCAATGACAATAGTTGGAGATGACAACTTGAGGATGGCCTCCATCTTCATGGGATCTATCTTGAGTTCCCCTCCACCAATCACCTACCCCAAATACACCTAATGACTGCTTAGCAAACTCACATTTATTAAGGTTAGCCAACAATCAATGCTTTTTTAGAGTCTCTAACACCTACATAAGATGTGAGATGTGCTCTTCCTAGGTAGATATATAAACCAATATGTCATTAAATACACTATTACAAATGAATTTAAATAGGGACACAATGCATCATTCATCAATTGCATAAATGCAGCTGGTGCATTACATAAACCAAAAGGCATGACCAACCATTTATACAAACCTTGCCTTGTCTTGAAGGCGGTCTTCTGGTTGTTTTCTTCTTTATCATGTACCTAGTGGTATCTCGATGTGAGATCCAACTTGGTGAAGTACTTGCCATGCTACAACTAATCTAATGAATCATTGGTCTTGGGAAAAGGGTACCAATTCTTGAGTGTGATCTTGTTCAAAGCTCTGTAGTCGATACACATTCACCAAGGCCCATCCTTTGTGGGTACTATGATGATAAGTGACCCACAGGGTGAGGTGCTTTGTTGAATTAATCCCTGCTCCAGTATATTCTACAATTGTTTCTTCACTCTGTCTGCTACCAAAACAAACTATCTATACAACACAATATTTGGTAATGGGAAGTCAAACAATAACTATATTTTGTGCTCCAATTCCTTCTTAGGTGGTAACCCTTTAGGATCAAGAAGAACTCCTCTATACACCCTGCATCAACTCCTCCAATTGATGTTTATGCTCTTTGGTACATCCCTCTAGGGATTCCTTTTACTAATTCATCCCCTGGTTGATTCTTTGTTAAGAAAAGCAATACAATTTTCTACTAGAACTGATCAACTTTTTGGCTTGCTTAGCACTTACTAGAGAGATCTTTGATTTACCTTTGTGTACATCGATGATAAAAGTCTTTCCATCCTTGATCAGTGGATACTGGTTTTCTCTCCTCATGAGGATCACATCCCTCATATACATGTAGGTGTTTCCAAACAATACACCACACTCATCAAGGGGTGTAGAATTGTGGTGAAACCTGCACAAAGAATCTAGCTAACAAAAAATTGTATAAATCTTACAAATTGAGAGAAGGAGAGAAGATATGAGAGAAAAGAATCAATAGAATTGTATTAAGTACTATGAGAATGATTAATTACACATGATTTATTCTACATGGATAAGTAAAGTTGTCATAGTATTGATCTATATAGATCTAGACACTCACTGACAGAAACCGAAGTGATCTACCACATAGTCCTAGTTAACTGATCCATGCAATCATCAATTAACCGAGTCACATGCGTGGAAGTGAGAGAAACACATGTAACTGCTGGTGATAAAACTGAGGTTTTTATGCATGAGTGACTTCCACTGCTCTAACTAAGTGTAAATGAGTGTAATTGACTCTAAACTAAAGAGAAACACCCTATTTTGTAGAGGAACATTCTCTTCTAAGGAAGTGTTCTCAACATTGGACTATCAACCTTATGAAAATAATTACCTAGGTGAGTGTGTAATATCTCCCAAACCCCCCCTGGACACTATGAGGGTGTAAATGATGAATGGGTCCTGACAACCAAGGCCATGTTAGGTACCCATTGTACAATGCATCTAAGAATGAAACACTAAAAAAATGGAGGAAAGAGGGAAAACCTCATGGGAACCCCCCCTAAAAGTACAATGTATCAAAAAATGAATAAGGAAAGATAACTACTAAACATATGTGCCCTTCACTCTAAGACGATCACACAGGAAGTGGAACTTCTATGTAGATTTTAACCTTGTACAATATTTATTGCAAACATATTTTCAGTAAAATAACATAAAAGATACAATGACAAATACAAACATTACACATAGATTTTTCCCCTTGAAACCCAAAACTGGGAAAACCAACATATTCTATATTCATTCATAGTGATACATTGTTTACCATATAATATACATATAGGAGCCAACGACATCAAAAACCCTAACCCAATGAGTTAGATTAGTCAACAACCCTAATTCCTTAACCAGAAATAGAAAACCATCGGCAAAAATCATGTGCTGAAAAACTGCCCAACGATGGACTTGAAAATCAAGGCAACACAAAAAATGAGGCAAAAATATGACATGTTTCCCGAGGTAAAAAAATCCCATGAGATCCAATGCACAACTTGCTGCATAGTGGATCCCATAACCCGTGGTGCCTTGAACATATCTTAGGATGCGCTTGGCAACCTTCCAGTGTAGCTCATGCGACTCCTACATGTACTTGGAAACTACCCCTATTGCATATGAGAGCTTTGTCCGGGTGTGGGTGATATATAAAAGGATCCCCACAAGCTATCGGTACAAGGTGTTGTCCACCACTAGTGTATCCCCACCATCCTCAAGTTGTACCCTAGACAGAAAGGGTGTGGTTGCTGACTTGCAGTCGGTCATGTGGAATCTAACCAAGAGATCCTGAGCATATTAAATTTGAGATAGCTTGATCCATGAAGCATCCCGACTAATATTGAGACTAAGGAAATCATGCAGTGTACCCATGTCCGTCATAGAGAACCCATTGTGTAAAATGTATTTGACTGTAGCAATTATTGAGGCCGAACTTTCTGTGATCAAGAGGTCATCAACATAAAGAACTAAGATCAAAAAGGAGTTTGAGGTTCTCAACATGTAGACATTTGGATCTGATTTTCATCTGACAAAGTGTTGAGAGAGCAAGAAGGCATCCATCTTCACATAGCATGCTCTAGGTGTCTACTTGAGGCCACATGGGGACTTCTTCAGTTGACATACTAAGGATGAGTTCTAAATGAACCCCTGCGGCCACTCCATGTAAATCTCCTTCGAGAGATCCCTCTGTAGAAAAAAAATCTTCACATCCGTATGGTGAACTTCCCATCCCCTGGCTACTGCAATGGAAAGGGATAATCAGATGGACTCCATCTTTGCTATGGGAGAAAAGGTCTCATCATATTCTATCTCATGGATTTACTGAAAGCCTTTGGAAACCAATCTTGCCTTATACCTACTCATCTGTCTGTTTGCTACCTTCTTGGTCCTGTAAACCCATTTGCATATGACAAGTTTCTTGTTTGCAGTAAGTGGAGCCATATCCCGAGTTTGGTTCTCGAGGATAGAGTTGTACTCCTCCTGTGTAACGACTTCCTAGAAGGGATTCCTCGCAGACTCTGCATAGGTCCGTGGGTTTGAATCTAGAACCATATAACAATGCATGGGCATCACTGGTTCAGTAGTTGTGAGTGCATGAGAGGGATCCTCAAATCGAGACCTCGTCCTCCTCTGATCCGCTGGATCCCCACAAGGTCTCCCATTGTCTGTAGGGTGGTCATGCCCACTTGGACATCTGTGGTGGCTCAACATCTGCATGCTCATCATCTTCCGAATCAAATTCAGAGCGCAGATATGAACCAAGATAAGAGTGAGTGGACTCATCATCACTGATGTATGGTGCAGGCAGTGGTACAAAGGTATTTACATGTGGCTTCGATGGTGCATGCAAGGGAGTTTCATCAAACTGAACACTACACTAAAAACACAGTTACCAACTTAACGAGAAATCTATAGAGTTCTCCTTTTTTACTTCGTTTTGAAAAGTTTTTGCTACCGGTAGCACCCCTTACCCTTTTTAGGTTGTTTTTTGATATTTTAAATCTTCTTATCCATAATGTATCCACATTATTTTTTAAATGCTTATTTTTTCATCTATTTTCAAGTTGTTCTTTTTTTTTTTCAACGATGTTTTTTTCATCTATTTTCATTTTTTTCTAATTTGTTTTTTCAATGGTGTTTTTAATAATTTTCCATGCTTCTTTCAATGTTAAAAATGTTGTATACCATTTACTTTTTTGAAATTAAGATTTTTCATATAATTGTGTCTCCTTAATTAATTTATGGTTCCATACTTTTTAAATATAGTGGAAAATATCATTTTTAACACATTGTTTATCTTTACTTCAATACATAGAAAATAATGTAGTTAAATAACACTATTTTAAAAGAATTAACAAAAAAATATACATTTTAAAGCCATATAAAATAAAAAACTATACATTTTGGTACATATCCGTTTGAAATAACATGTCAAATAAAGCATTTTTATGAACATAATTGAACAAAAAAAAGTGATTTTTTTTTAAATAACAAAATTTTCCATATTTTTGTACATTTGAAGTAAAAAAATGACAACATTTCATGTCATTTTCCCTAGTATAGTGATTCACATACAAATAAAAGTAAAAATAAAACAATAAAAAAGATTCATCATAAAACAACAATAGATACATATTCATTCTTATTTTAAAATTTGAAAGTCAAAACATTACAGTTATAGCTCATAAAATATTTACAAAATTGAACATCATTTTTAAGGGCAGCTTTATGCTAATATACAATATCATATATCCCAAATTCATCATTCTCAACAGACACATTATCATCTTCTTGGACATCATTCTGTGCTTCCATTGTGTCATTTTGCTCTTCCATTGGGTCTTTGGTATCCACAAGTTCTCCAAAGTGATTATTTCCAATCAATCCTCCTAATGGTACTTGAGGTTCCTTTGACATTTTTGCCACCTTTGATTCATTAAAATCTCCTTTCCTCAAGCCAACTTCTTGTATTTCATCTGGAAGATCTGGAATAGCATTAGTTCTTTGCTGAATAAAACTGCGCTACAATGGGTCACTTTCAATGGCTATGCAATTTCTTCCTTTTTGTAAGCAACACACTAGTGTTGTACCTAATCATCACATAGAAAATAAATAATTAAGTTAACTAATGTAAAACGACATAAATTAAAAATAATAAAGATTTAAGTATGATTTCATAGTTGTTACATCATAATTCTTACTTGAACCCAAGAACAAATCCAAAATTCAATCTCCTTCATTTGAAAATGTATCTATAAGATATTAATTAATGCTTGTGGTTTTTGATAAATGTTAACCATCTCTCCTTTCAAATCCTTTTCCTCATATGTTAGCTTTCTAACCGCAACATTGTAAACCAATAAAGTACTAGGCTTCCCTCCATCATTTACATTGACAAGAATATAATTATAAGAATCATATTTTGTCTACGTTGCAAGATGTATACTCGCAATATCACGTGTAAATGGTTCTCTATTGGAGCTTTGAATATTGGACTTGTGCCTGCAACATAAATAAGTGAAAATTCAATTAACTTGTGAGTTAATAAAATTGATTTCTAATCTTAATCGCTAAACATACACTTTCAGTATCTTACTAAATAAGCTGCATTCTTGTCTTTTCTTTTCCCTTGAAGCTTGATTGTACTAATCTTTGTTGTGTGTCTAAATGAAAAACTAGAATTCTCCAAATTGGGAATGCCGTGACTTCCATAAATACCATAACCACTTTATTGAAAGCTTGGTAAGTATAAGGTTCAATATCATATCCAATGTTTTGAATATTATAACCGTGAGAGATATCCACAATAACTAGGGAGTATTCTCTTTTAGGCAAAATATTTGCTATTTGTTCACAATCACCTAATATCACTTTATACTAAACAATGTTGAGCCCATTCCAAATGTAGTGATCAAGGGTGTCATCAAGTTCAACAGTTCAAACACGTCTCCTTCTTTCTCTTTCAAACTTGGCTTTTTGAATACAACTTTTGAGGGTTTCAGGTACTCCATTTGCATTTTTCTTTGGTATCTTTACTGAAACAAACAACATATAGTTATATATCTATAACTAATAAAAAATATATAAATTAATCTACAAATGAATAATATGAATGTAATAAATCAACATACCATTTTGAATGCAACAAAAAATTGTTTCAATAATGTTGTAGAGCTTGAATATGAATAATTGAGCTTAACATCATCCCAACTCTCTTCATTCAACATCTTAACCATTTCCTCTTGTATTCTCATATACACTTTGTGACTAAATTAAAAAAAAACAAATAATGTTATAATGATATATATAATAAAATACTTAGAACATCGATATGTTAAACTCAAAAAAAATAATTTTCTTGTCCTAACATAAATAAAAATAAATCAACAAACTTACTTTTTAAATTTATCACACATTTCTTCGATTGACAATTCACCTGACTTTACACATGATAATATAGATATGATAAGTTTCTCATTCTTCAATCCTTGTATCGTTCTCTAAGGTGTTATATTCATATCTTCTGGCATATTCTTGATTTCATGACCCGTCTTACTTGTGCTACATATTAAGGGTTTAGCCTTCTTATCTCTCTGATTTTGTATACCAATATTTTCCCATAGAGTGAAGATATCATTTATCAAATATCATACAATCCAGTTATAAATCCAAATTGAAAATAACTATCCAAAACTCTAAATACATCACTTCCTTTGTGATTTTTTTTTGGCAGTTTCATCATCAATTGGGAAGCCTATTTTCATACAACATTGCTTCTGAAACTTCACATCAACATTTGATCTCTCCCCATGACATATTTCAGAAAACTCATTATGAATAAACCTCACCCTTTGAATGAAAGTCATAGACATCTTGTACTCATTATTTGTGTTATGATCCCATGCAAATAACGTTGTTTCTGAATCTGATAAAACAACATAAATTATGCATTTGACTATCTCAAAAAGAGGGTTATTGGGATATTATTGCATCAATTCTCTTCTAGCCTCTACATAATGATTTAATCCAATCAAATAATATTTGTAGTAAAAACATTTTGATCTATAAAATTCATCCTGTTACACATCAAAATGCCACACTTAAGTACCTCACCCTAAGTGTTGCAAGTGTCGTAAAAGTGTCATATGCACCTTGGTAAATGTTGCAAGTATTGTCAAGTGTCGTATGCACCTTACGAAGTGTCACATGCACTTATATATGTGTTTATATGTGTTTTAACCCATGGAAACCATCAAAGAACATTTTCCATGATCCCTAAGTCTTATTGGAGGAAGAAACCCATCATTTCAAGGCCAGAAACATAGTTTTTACTTGAAAAATCGACCCTTTTTTTGGGAATTTTTGAAGGGTAACGCCCCCCTGGACATGCTGGAGGAGTGATACCCCATAGAAAAATGCCTCCTTTACCTTATTTAGGGAGTGATGATATAGGATCAACACTCTGTCTCTAAATAGAGAGGAGCACTGATTTTGGTTAGAGGAAAATTTGGAGAATATTGCCTCTTTCTTAGGGCCAACTCTTGGAGATGAGGTTGGTCTGGATCAAATGCTATCATATGGAACTATCCTAGGATCATTTCCTAACATAAAGGAGTCATATCCTCAACTAATCCAAAAATACACTCATGAGCCTCCCAAGCCTATAGAAGGAGGCCTTTCCAAGGGTGAAGAAGGAGAAGCTTTCAGGTATCAAACCTTTGATTTTGGGAAAAAGAAAGGAGGAAAAAATCAGGAAAGCATTGTTATTTTGATTGTGGATCTTTCAAGAAAGGGTTGGATGAGGAGGAATTGGAGAGGATACTGCAACATCATCTGAAGATTGTAAGTTTCCTTTTGAATTTCTCATTAATATACTTGGCCTATTTCCTTCTAGTATGTGTTTACATGTACTTGTCTATGTTTGTCTTATTCTTCATAGATTGAGTGATTTTGTCTAATCCATTAGAGTAGGAGATAGTCATTTGTTTCTTGTTGTCCATTGCAGGCTCTCTTCAAAACTGGCGCATTTGAGCATCTTGGACAAACTTCGAAAGTGAGGTACATCATACTTCCTCTCCTTCTCTTTTTTTCGATGGATGAAACGAATCTATAGGAATGGTAGTGTCCAAAGGTAGTTTTCTGTCTTGGTAGATGGGTCTATACTCCAAGGGAAACTTCACCTGTCCACAGGGGAATATTTCCGTAACACATCCCTGCTAGGAACTTCCATTGGGTTAACAAGAACTAGGTAGTCAACCACATGTGCATATGGATTGTACCTAATCAATGCTTTCAAATTGTGAATATGTAAGTGATGTGGTTTTCTAATTTGATATTTTTCCTTCCCTTCCGTGGATTTATAAATCTACTTCACATTCAACTGAAATGTATGGCCATCATCAACTAAGTTCATTGTCCTCAATCTATTTCAAATGGAATTTTGTGTTGTTTTCATAATACCATCCTCTAGATCAACACCTGGTGTTATTATTTCTCTGCTACCTTTAAGGATTTATTTATAATATTCATAACTAACAATGGTTTCTTCATCATCAACAACATTTTCTATCTTCCTCTTATGATTTAAATAAGTTTCATCTAAATCAACAATTTCTTCATAATCAATAGGAATGGAATCATCCCCGACCATCGCTCTTTTGCGTTTCTCTTATTTATTCTTCTTGCGAGAATGAGTGATAACCTGATTGGGATTAATCTCAACAAAATATTCATTAGGAGTTTTTTCATCTTCAAATGCAACCTTTTTAGGATTTCTAGAATGAGGACTTTTCTTTCTTCTTCCATGTTCTTTTCTATCTACTCTTGCAGCTTCAACCTATGTTACTTTTTTTTTTTTTTTTCTTCCTTCTTATGTTACTTTTTTTTTTTTTTTTCCTTCCTTCTTACGCCTTATCGATATGAAAGGCATTGATGACTTCCATGATATTTTTCTCTGTAGAGTAAATCCCCACTGACGTATGTGAAAGTCATTCAAAAAAATCTTGTAAAAATAAAATATAACATTTCTATGTTAAATAAAATTAAAAAATTAACATGATACTAAAAATAATATAGGATACAAAAATAAAAATAAACAAACTTACATTGTATTTCTTAATGTCTTTAATGATATATGCACATAATTTTGTAAAACATTCATCCCTGTTATAATTGCTCAATTTCAAACAACATCTAATCTTGATATAAGTGTTGGCTTGTTTCACGAGTGCATAAACAATATCTGTGCCTGACACCAAACATATATCTTGTAACAAACCAAGTGGCTGGTAATTTCCTTGCACATGTTCCATCTCGACACGATACAAATATAGACGTTCTCCATTGTTGCCTTGTTTGTCTTTAACAAACCAAGAATATTCCAGTTTGTTTTCACCTTGCATAGATTTCCATTTCCTAACATGCTTCATTGGCCTTGACAATTCAGGGGTTGGACCTTGAAAAAATGTGCTATCAATTTGTTTCCTAGGATTCATGGAGGTTCCAGTTGAAATTTTGGATGCCATTATTGCAGATCGTGATCCATATACATTCACAAATATTTTCTTTCTTACCACTTGATCTATATGAAAAAATGAAATAAAAAATCAAGTCTGGGAAATGTTTACATTATGTTAAATTTAAAAAACATCCTAGACCATAAAAATTAAACTTAAAAAAATATAAAAAAACTTTGACCCATGGGGTTATTCAGGTGATGTTGGGACCAAGGCTTGCCACCCTCGCGGCCAAGCCTTGGGCATAGGACCGTGACTTGGCCATTTTCAGGAGCAAGGTATCCCTGCTGTCAAGCCCTGAACTTGCGTCCAATCATTGGGCATGCCTAGGGCTTGGCTGCGTGGGCTGCCCCTCCCTGGACCGTGACTTGGAAATGAAGGGGCAACCCCCGCGGCCAAGCACCGAGCAAGCACCGAGCATGCCATGGGACTGTGCTTTGGCCGTGTGGGGATAGGGTGATGCACGGGACCATGCCTTGGCCACGAGGGGCTGGGCGATGCCCACCATCGCCCCAGTCCCCATGGCCAAACCTTGGGTGTGCCCAGGGCTTGGCCTCGGGGGCTAACCCCCTGACGACCAAGTCATGGTTTGGGATCATGACTTGGTCGTAAGGGGGCTAGGGCAATGTTGGGAATTGCCCCAAGTGGTCCCATACGCCAACTCATGGTCCCACGTGGAGGGGCATCACGTTCGCTAACCACCATGGACCAAAATTATAAAAAAATTATTAAAAAAAAACAAACACTGTAAACATTTTATAAAAAGTATACCAAATTTTGACTTTTTTTATTTTTATTTATTTTTTATTTTTTCGATAAATATTAAGAATTTTGTTAAAATTTCTTTGGAAAAGGTCTAAATTTTTTTAAAAAGTTGTGATTTCTTTAGAAAAAATTAGAAAACATCTAAATTTTTTTAGGGTTTTTTATAATTTTCGCATGAAAAAATCTCATGTGATTCAAAAATGATCTTATAAATGTTTTTTTGGTAAATGGTAGGAATTTTAAAAATAATTAACCTCCGGAATGCTAGATTCTCCTTGAATGTCTTCTTGATGTTTTTTCCATGTAGATTGCTACAAAATATTTAACCAATGCTTCCCAATATTTAACACAATGTAAAAAGACAAAACAAGACTCTATATATATAACAAAGATGACATAAATTACTGTTAAGTGTAACAAATGTGAGATAAATTAAAAAAGAAGAAGAATGTGTACATACATACCTAAATTTAAATGGATCATCGCTAAATTTAATGAGTGTGGGATAAATAAACAAACATGAAAAATATTGTAATTAACAAATAAATAATGAATTAATAGAATAAAATTTGTTTTTAATTTTGAAGAGAAAATAATAGAGGGAAAAATTTGGGGGGAAAATTTTGGAGGGAAAAATTTGAGGGGGGGAATTTTGGAGGGAATATTTTAGGGGGATTTTTTTGAGGGAAAATTTTGGAGGGGAGATTTTATTCTGCAAGTTATAAGATTGTCATTGGGAGGGTGAAGATTTGCATTATTTTATGTGCTTAGTGAGAAGTGATGGTTTCATCAGATAAATACGATTTTATTTTTGAGACATCAACAAACTGTTCACATACCTCTTCTTTCAGGACTAGCAAATGCGATGGGAATGCTTGTAATGTAAAAGAGGCATCACATTTTTCATCTAGTCAGAAGTTTGATCATAGTGCAAGCTCATCATGTTCCTCAGGAAAGTCCTAAATCAAAGGACTGTGAAGGCACCAATGATAAAGAGGAGGAATATGATGGCGATCAATCTGTTCAACAGTTTCATAATATTGAAAATAATCAAAATGTAGGTCGAAGTGGAGACTTTGATCACATGCTAAATGATTGGGATAATAATTTTCCTCCACGTGAGGATTTACAAGGTACTAATGAATATTTTCTTCCAAGTGAGGATTTCCAAGGCACTAATGAGGATGGTGAAGAATTTCCCTCAAGTGGGGATTTTAAAAGTAGTGAAGATGATTACACCAATGGTGGACACTCTTTCTCGAGTGGGGAATTTAAAGGCAACAATATTGGTGATGATGATTTTCCTCCAAGTGAGGATTTTCAAGGTACTGATGAGGATGATGAAGATTTTCCTCCAAGTGAGGATTTTCAAAGCACCAATAAGGATGATGAAGAATTTTCCTCAATTGAGGATTTTAAAAGTAGTGAAGATGATTATGCCAATGGTGGACACTCTTTCCAAAGTGGGGAATTTAAAGGCAACAATGTTGTTGATGATGATTTTACTCCAAGTGAGGATTTTCAAGGTACTGATGAGGATGATAAATATTTTCCTCAAAGTGAGGAGTTTCAAGGCAGTAACGATGATGATGAAGAATTTACCTCAACCGGGGATTATAAAAGTAGTGAAGATGATTATGCCAATGGTGGATACTCTTTCTCGATTGAGGAATTAAAAGGCAACAATGTTGATGATGATGATTTTACTCAAAGTGAGGATTTTCCTCTAAGTGAAGATTTTCAAGGCACTACACATGATGATGAAGAATTTCCCTCCAGTGGGGATTTTAAAAGTAGTGAAGATGATTTTGCCAATGGTGGATACTCTTTCCCAAGTGGGGAATTTAAAGGTAACAATGCTGATGATGATTTTCCTCCAAGTGAGAATTTTCAAGGTACCGATGATGATGGTGAAAATTTTCCTCTAAGTGAGGATTTTCAAGGCACTCATGAGGATGATGAATAATTTCCCTCAAGTGGGAATTTTAAAAGTAGTGAAGATTATTATGCCGACTTTGGACAGATATTTCCAGGTGGGCAATTTAAAGGCACCAATGGTGATGATGATGTTTTCCCTTAAAGTGAAGATTTTAGAGGCACTAATGATGGTGTTGCTGATGATGAAGACATTCTTGTTAGAGAAGAGTTTAATGGCATTAATGGTCTTAAGGGTGATAATGATTTTCCTTTAAGTAAATATTTTCATGGAAGATCCAATGACATTGGTGAGGATGGTAATCATTTTTATAGTGAGTTTGATATTCCTCTTAACAAAGAGATTACCAATAAAGATGATGATGAACCTAGGAATGAAGATTATGTTCTCAATCATTCAGCTGCAACATATCAAAGTTATCGACATTCTCTTCTTCAGTCTCTTGACAATGTTTTGCTTGATATTGTTTCTAGTGATGAGTAAATTTCTTCTAGTGAGGATAATGAAATAGTGGAGACATTGCAAATAAACATTGTGTCTAGGACCAGAACTAGACCTTTTTATATCAATCCAAATCATTATAGTTATACAAGGTCTAGGAAATAATTTCTCACTAAATCAGTTTCCATAAGTGATTTGATTTCAAGTGACTATTGTCAAAAGAAATGTTTGAAAAGCATGGACTACATGTATGCCTTGAATAAAAGGAAGACACATTTTTCAATGAATAAGAGCATGCAAAATTCATATTTAATGGGGTGCATGATATCCACCAAGATAGGATATGATTGTCTCATTGAGAATATTTTACTTTGCAAAAAGGATTTCAAAAACGTTCACTCAATTGGTAATCTTCGTCTATCAAGAATCCAAACAAAGTTGGAAAAAGATCCTTCATTTTATTCAAAGGTACATCATGGATGAGAGAGTGGCCCATTAACAAACACTGCATTGTCATGAATGCATGAATTCTTTTCCAAACACGGAGAGTGTTGTTACACATCAAAATTCCTTAGTTCAACAATGTCACATTCTCATTGTCGCAAGTGTTGTAAGTGTCACACTTTTGTCGCAAGTGTCGCATTCTCGTTCCGTAAGTGTTGCATCATGAACGACACCATGAAAACAGTTTACACAACCCATAAAACATGTTAGAAGAAGAAGCCCCATCATCTGACAATCAGAACAAGTGTTTTTATATGGGGATTACTCATCTTGGAAACTTTTGGGAAGATCAGTGCTCCCCTGGTCATATACTGGAAGCGCTAGCACTCCTTGCCCATCTCATAGGGAGTTTTGTAGCACTTTGTTTCCCATTCTAAGGGATAACCGAATTGGTTGAGAAAATCATGGAAGAAATCCCATTTTCTTCTAAAGACAACTATGGATGGATCAAGTTGGTTTGGCTCGAGTCTAACTCATGGGCTGCATCTAAGGGAGATATCACAACTATTGGAGCCATATCGTCAACTATTTCCAAATATACCGAAGGTGGTTGAGCCTCTCAAATCTAATCAATGGAGGCATTATCATGGTGAACAAGGTGTAAAAAACCAACATAGCATTGTTATTTTGATTGTGGATCTTTCAAGCAAGGGTTGGAAGAGGAGGACTTGAAGAGGCTGCTGGAACATCATCTGAAGATTGTAAGTTTCCTTTCAAAGTTCTCATTAATATAATTGGCCTATTTCCTTCTAATATGTGTTTACATGTACTTGTCTATGCTTGTCTGAATATTCATAGATCAATTGATTTTGTATAATCCATTAGAGTAGGGGATAGTCGTTTGTTCCTTGTTGTCCATTGCAGGTACTGTTTGGAACTCGCGGATTGGAGCAGCTTGGAGAAATATCCTAAGTGAGGTACATCATACTTCCTCTCCTTCTCTCTTTTTCAATGGATAAAATGAATCTATAGGAATGGTAGTGTCCAAAGGTAGTTTTCTGTCTCGATAGAGGGGTCTGTATTCCAAGGGAAAGTTCACTTGTCCATAAGGGAATATTTTCGTAACAAAAATTGGTGACTCCACTGGGGAAGGAAATTGACTTGTCTTTACTTGTGTCATCTGATATTTTACCCACATTTAGATCTTATTTTTTGTTTGTATATGATATGCTTCCCTTTCTCTCTTCTTCATTGAATATTTCACAGAGTCTTTGGCAAAGTTTTTTGAGTTTTTAGCCATTTTTTTGAGTTTTTGGGAAGGACAATGCTCCTCTAATGTGTACACTAGTGCACTAATATAGGATCAACACTCCTCTATAATGTATACCAGAGCGCTGTAGCACTTTGTCCGTTTGGAAACAGGAGTGTTGATCTCCTTTTCTAGGTTTTTCTGCCCCTTTCTGTTAACTTTTTCTGCCCCTTTCTGCTCACTTTTTCTCAGTCTGATCCTAAGGGGATTTTTGTTGAGAGACCTTTCAATACTCTTGAATTTATTTTGCTAAGAGTTGGGAATTTATCACTCATTTATGTTTATTCTTTGAGTCTACAAATTTTTTCTTAGTTGTGGTCCCTGTTGGCCCTTGACCAAGTTTTGAGGATACTTGGTCATGATTGACCTATTTTTGGGACTTCGACATGCTGTCAAAGATGGAGCGCAAGATGAAGAGGATATCATGGGATCTCGACCCCTTTTTAGGGATTTTTGGGTTTTGGGATCATGTAACGGTTATGGGAATGTCGGCCCATGGGTTTACCCATGCTTAAGCCTAGTTTGTATGTATAAATAGATGTTAAAGCAATGTAGTGAGTACGAATGGCTAAGTACTAAAGTTGCATCTATGTGATATTGGGCTAAGTGATAAGTGTGGATTGTAAGTGCTTTGTGCATACTGTGTGAGACTTGCAGAGCTAAGTGCAAGTGACCATAGAAGGCTTAGTGCTGTAACCTAGCTTCGGGAAGGAGGATCTGGCAAGGTGCACGCAGATCTCCTATCCTATGCAGAGTAGGATTTTGTGGCTTTGTGCATGTAACTGATTGAATGAAGACAATAAATACGAGAAGAGTTGGTGGACGTAGCCCTAGGATGGGGGTGAACCACGTATATTCTGTGTTTCTTTGCTTTGTGCGATGTATTGAAGTGTTTATGTGCTTATTGCTTAGTGCTTTAATCTAGATGACTGATAGACATATATGTTAATGCTAAGTGCTTTATAGTATGGATGAATGTTAAATATGACTTATATACATGTGCTTAGTGCTGAATCTGTTAAGATCTGATTTGTTTCGTCATGCTAAGTGTTGCTAAATGATAGATCTGAATGAATACTGCGTTGTACTGTGATTAGGGTTTAATTGCGCTGTAATTAGGAACTGAATATTGATGAATGTTTACTGCTAAGTTCTCTATTAAATTTTATAATCACAGATCTGTGTCCCAGCTAAGGTTGCTTACATCTGAGTCCTGCAACCACCCCTGCCTCTACCTTGGGTGAGACTTCATTTGCTTCGCAGGTGTTGCCGAAAGGGCCAGTAGTTAGGGTTTTGTTGGTGCACTGTTGTAGCGTTGAACCCTGGGTCTACCCCTATGCCAATAGTCCCCTTGGGTTAACAAGATCCCTTGGTTATTTTTTCCTTTTGAGTTTATCTGATCTTCGTCTCGTAAAGATTTCAGATTGCTTGACTGTTTAGGACTGTTTATCAACTAAGGTTTGCAAAGGTTGCTTGGTATTGAGCCTTCTTGTCTTCATTTGAAAAATCATTCCTTTTTGAATGATTTGAGAGTTTATTCTTACCACAACCTAGCTTTGATTTCTCTTTCTTGCTGCTCGTTTTGTTAAGACAATTGAGTGATTTCTCTTTCTCCTTATCAATTTTTGGATATCTGAACTTTCTTGTATTCCTTGAATGATTGTCAATTGTTGAGTCCTTGATTGAGTGATTTATCATACTTGTTTTCTTTCAATTCTCGTTATCCTATGAGTGCATGCTTTGTTTGAAATCCTTTTTTGCTTCGTGTCTTTTGTATTTGCATTTGAGTTTTTCATTTTGATTGAAAGTAATGGAGCGTTAAAGGATTTGCATTTGCTTTCTTTATATATTAGAATCAAACAAAGAAGACAGTTGCATTATTTCTTTTAGGTAGTGTATATAGGTAGATTGCATTTGGGAATTGAATGTTTTTGTTGAAGAAATTTGAACCTCTTCTCCATCCTGTATGTAGGATTCATTGAAGAAAAATACTTGCATCACATTATTTTGCATTCTTTTGGAGTTGAGTCTGAAACATCATAAGTTTCACTTTCATACCCTTGAGTAAACAACAACCCTAAAATGAAGTTCTTATAAAATTGATCAGATACTTTTATATTATCTAGTAGCGAACCTACATTAGCTTAAAATGTAGGGCTTTGGAATATGTTGCGAGGATAACTTTCCAAATCCATCAGACAAACATATAATCATGTGCTAGGGAGTGGTAAATCCAATCATTTGTATAAGCATAGCTGGGATGCCCCTCTCACACAGGGGTTAAACATGAGGTTACGTGCGGGAGAGCAACAGAGGTTTGTCCTCCAAAGCTTAACCCATGTAGCAGAACTATCGTATACTGGGGGTTCTTCCTGATAAACGAATGGTTTCATTGGTCTCAGAACTTTGTGAATCCCGAATCCATTCGGGGTTCTCAGTAGTATTCCGGTCCACTTGTCTTCAGTTCTCTTGAGGAATTTTAGACTTGTTACCCTGCCCATATGTTCCTTCCTGATTGTCGACTATACTTGCCTGGAGGCTGACTGTGAGTTGGTAACCTTAGTGGCCTACATATGTAGGGTTGATACACAAGGTGACGATGAAGGGGAGTCTTTGTTGTACCTGGGTCACACATTGGTCAACTCACTCAGGTTCCTTGGAGGGTACACCCATGGGTAAAACCATGTGGGAAATTGCACCAAGGAGTAATTTCGTTAAGAAGGTTGCCAATGTAATTGACCCACCCTCTCTATCCCATCCCCTTCTTGTATTTATCTCGTGATGTTGGATTTCATCACCAACTAGTGGTTTCATTGTGGGAAGGTTTGTTTGATTGTTTTCTTATTAGATTTGTAGTGTGTGCTATTTGTTTTCCTTAGATCTTAGGTTGAGTCAGTGTCAATGGTGTCAATTCCTTGGAGTACCAACGAAGGAACCCCTTTTACCAAGGAACCTTTCGCCTTTCCTTCTTTTGGAAACGTTGGTCCTCTATGGATTGCCAAACTGAGTCTTCTGGTACTAACCATTGGGTTACCGGTTTGGTTGTTCCCCACTATTGTGATCTCAACTTTTCCCAGTGCTTCGAATGCACCTAATGATTCATAGGTAAGCAGACCACCCACAAATGAACCTCATGTTGACCTTTCTCCTTCTTCACCTGCCAGGTCTCCTTGTCTTTCTCATTCTTCACCTAGTGAAAGATCTAAAGCAAGTAGCTAGGTTGATAAGAAGAAGAAGAAATGGAAAGGGAAGAAGAAGAAGAATCATAAAGAGACCAAGCCTCTAACTACACCAGGTCATGTTTGATTTGAGCAACCAACTACTATTAATTGTACTGGGAGTGTTGATAAAGTCGACAAGTCTAAAACAAAGAATCCTAAACCCAAGTTCCCTTGTAAGATTTGTAAGGTTGACCAATTTTTGAGGGATTTACCTGGTCTCCCCAAGGTCTTAGAAATGTGGTCTTCCACATCATCAGCTCATGCTGAACATGCTAGTGACACCCCATCAACTAGTGAAGAATAGAACTAGCAAATTTCCTTGTATGTTATGCGAAGGTGATCATTACTCTCACCTTTTCCCTCGTATGGAAGAGGCTTCTTATCTTTTGGAAAATATTCAAATTCCAAATGGTTATCATAAGATCTCTCCCAAACCACCATCAGTTGATGGACTGGTCAATATGGTTCCATCCCTGGTTAGTCTGGTTGTGTTGGTACAGGGGCAGAACCAGGGTTCAATGCTTAACAACACACCAACAAAATCCTAACTATCGGCCCTTTTGGAAACACCTGCGAAGCAGGGGAAGTCTCACTCGAGGTAGAAGCAGGGGGTTTACATGACCTAGGTGTCTGTAACCAGGTTGGGACACAGATCTTTGATAATAGCACTTCGCAGGATATTTTGTTAACGCTTAGGAAGTGACATGCATTAGTTTATTAACCCTATTAACATCGCAAAAAATAATCAAAGATATATCTAGTGTAGTAACAACAAAAGATTATGCACCTTAGACACTTAGCATGGTGGATCAGATCCATCATTTTAACATAAGCAAAGCATTTAAGAAACACATACATATCCATTAAACATCCTATTCTAAGCACTAAGCAAAACATAACAGAGATAACAATGCACAAATCAAACCATGAGACACCAAATATACATGGTTCACCCCAGTGTGGGGATACATCCACCAACCACTTTGCCTCTTTATTATCTGCTGACTTATTACATTCAGTCACTCCTGTGCACTAAACCACAGAGTTGAGCTTCGCACCAGACATGAGATCTGCACACTAAGCACTAGATCCTCCTTCTTTACTTCCCAAAAATAGGTCAACTACACAGAGCCACAATCTCTTACAACACCTAGCTTCTTCTACAAAATTACAGTTGAGCACAAAGCCTTGACCACTTACATTATTTTGCACACAACCTTTGTGTTCTCTTCTACAATACATTTCTCTTTATTTATACTTTACCAACCCTTACAATAAGGCCTAAGCATGGGAAAAACCCATGGGATGACTTCCCATAAACCCATTACAAAACCCCTAGAGAACCCTTTACTGGGTCCACTTAACCCTCAAAATAGGTGAGATCCTCGATCTCAGCTCCGCCTGGGCATTCCTTCTTTGGCAAACGTGTCAAAGTCCAAAAGTGGGCCAAAATTGACCAAAGTTGCCTCAAAACTTGGTTGAGGGCCAATAATCGAATGATTCCATGAATGTTTGACCTCAACTAATTTTTCACATTCGCTGGATTGTACTTTAAAAGTACCTTGAAAATAATCGACATCAATGGTGTTTTATCTCACTCTTTTTAACAATATACCTCAATGATTGGTAATCAAGTGGTTTCTACCATGTTCAACATCCAAACATCTATTCACATGGGTAAGATTTGTACTACATCGGGATTGGGACGAAGACCCTGGGTTGAGCATCCACTCTTCTATCTGCTTTGTCTAGGCTGCGAAGAAAGTCATTTGAGCATGCTGATATACATGCTGTCACATAGATCCACATTGTATTGTTTTGTGGCTATGTTTTATCATCTTGTAGCTCCACTATGTATTTTGCATGGCTACGATTAGTTCATGTCATAGAGGTATGGATCCACATTGTATCTTTGTTGGCCATACCCTTAGTCAATATCATCATGGATCCACAGTGTATTTTTGGTGACCATACTTTGAGTCACTTATAGTCTGAGCATAGGTATACCTGCCTCGAGAATGGAACACATATTAACATTGTTTGATGGTTGTCTGTAGATTCTACCAGGTTCCCTGACTCCATACCCTTGCTTCGAAGAATATACAAAGTGTTTCGGCCAGTAACTTTCATCTTCTGACTTCACACTTTGGGGGGGAATCTATTACACATCAAAATTCCTCACTTCAACAATGTCACATTCTCATTATTGCGTGTCATAAGTGTCACACTTTTGTTGCAAGTGTCGTAAGTGTCACACTTTCGTGGTAAGTGTCGCATCACAAACGAAACCATGAAAACACTTGACACAACCCCTAAAACATGTTAGAAGAAGAAGCCCCATCATCTGACAGTCAGAACAAGTGTTGTTCTATGGGAATTACTCATCTTGACAACTTTTGGGAAGGTCGATGCTCCCCTGCTCATATACACGAATCTCTAGCACTCCTTTCCCATCTCACAGGGAGCGTTGTAGCGCTCTGTTTCCCATTCTAAGGGAGCGCTGAATTGGTTGAGAAAATATTGGAAGAAATCCCATTTTCTTCTAAATACATCTATGAATGGATCGAGTTGGTTTGGCCCGAGTCTAACTCCTGGGCTGCATCTAAGGGATATATCACAACTATTAGAGCCACATCCTCAAATAATTCCAAATATACCCAAGGTGGTTGAGCCTCTCAAAACCTATAAATGGAGGCATTCTCATGGTGAACAAGGAGGAAAAAATCATCAAAGCATTGTTATTTTGATTGTGGATCTTTCGAGCAAGGGTTGGATGAGGAGGACTTGAAGAGGTTGCTGCAACATCATCTGAAGATTGTAAGTTTCCTTTTGAAGTTATCATTGATATACTTGTATATGCTTTTCTATGCTTGTCTTAATCTTCTTAGATCGATTGATTTTGTCTAATCCATTAGAGTAGTGGATAGTTGTTTGTTCCTTGTTGTCCATTAGATGTATTGTTTGGAACTCACAGATTGGACAAACGTCCTAATTGAGGTACATCATACTTCCTCTCCTTCTCTCTTTTTCGATGGATAAAATGAATCTATAGGAATGGTAGTGTCCAAAGGTAGTTTTTTTTTCTTGGTAGAGGGGTCTGTTCTCCAAGGGAAAGTTCACTTGTCCGCATGGGAATATTTGTGTAACAAGTGTATGCCATATATAGACACAATACATATTATAGATAATTTCTCAAGGAGAGAAATCTACAATTTGTACAAAGAATATGTTGAAGGTGTTGAAGGAAATAGTAATTTTATTACATATTTTTTTTTTGTATCTAGGGGAATCGGTAATGGCGACGGTATCTGGCTTGCGTGACACGGGGTCGAATCCCATCGGATGCCTTATAACCCCTAAGGAGAATCACGCCGCCTACAAGCATGGCCTCCAGATAATATGAGGTTTGAACTCATGACTTGCTTAGCAGCATGAATGCCTTAACAACACATCCCCTGGCCATTAGATCTCACCCCTGTGGGCTATTACATATGCATATTTTACAAGAATATGTAAGAAACAATTCAACAATGTCCGTATTCCTAAAAACTCAAGGATGGTTTGTAGTACATGTTCTACTCTTATATCAAGAAGAGATAAATATGAAGGGGTATAAAGAGGTATGTATTTACTATTTTTTTTTATAAATTGGATAGTTATCAACTAAGAAAACATATTATCAATATTTTCATTTTATGTCATGTGCACATTCAATAGTCAAAGCACTTTAAGAACATCAAAATCAACAATCAAGTGAAAGAAAAAAGTTGTACAAACATCAAAAGAAGTGTTATGATGCTCCAAAAAAATATTTAGGTATGATAATTGATGGCATGGACCAGAAGAAAACACTTTTACGACATTTTGTCTGTACACCAAAAAATTTACAAGAAAATATCTTCATTCAATTTCACTTGGTTGGTTGCATGGTTTTTAATGGAAAACTGTATCCAAGGGTTTATTTCACAACTCCAAATATTCATAATGATGCAAATCTGACCATCACCATAATTCATCATGTGCTTACTCATTGGTCTGGTAATATTCCTCAAGTTCTATATCTACAGTTAGACAACACTAGTCGTGAAAACAAAAATCAAATTGTGTTTGGATATCTAAGCATGCTTGTTCAACTGCGAATATTTTAAAAGGTGAAAGTTGGTTTCCTTCTTGTTGGACACACTCATGATCATATTGATCAAATGTTTAGTCATTTTTCAAAATGTTTAGTCATTTTTCAGTAACATTGAAGAGGAAAAATGTTGGAATCCTACCATCATTAATTGAATGTATTAAGAAATCATACATTCCAGAGCTTGTTTTTCACATATTAGAAGAAATTGTTGACATGAAAAGACTTATTCAAGGATCATATGGTGAAGAAAAATGTATTGAGCAACTTGATGATGCTAGCTTCCAACATCAATTTTGTTTCAAAAAATTTGACGGGAAAACACTTATATGGGGAAAGCAGTATTCAACTACTGTAGAATGGGGCCTTCATAAGGTTTAGCATTTTTGAAGTGAATTCCAAGTCATCCAATATTTACATCAAAGTTATTGTTATTACAATCAGTTGCTGAAATCCATAATGCACGGAGGCATAATAGAGATGCAGATTATTCTGAATGCCTGGAAGAAATAAAAAAGTCCATTAAAGATAAATATGAATACTTTGATGTTGCTGATTCTATTTGGTGGGAGTCTTTTTTCAATGGTTAAAGTGACATAATTTCAAGCTCAACAAATGAAGATACATTTTTGAAGACTCCATTTCATTGGCCACAAAATATGCCAAATGAATTCGAAGAAAGAAACATTGTTGAACAACAAGAATCTCAAGGTTCTATTGAGTTTACACAAGCCGATGAAAGAGAAGTGTATATTGTTTCTCGAAGATCACGTACACACTGTGAAGCCATGAAAGACTTTACAGGGGTTCAATTCATGATATTAAAGAGGGTAGCATGATTGCAGTATTAGCGACCGAAGATCCACATGGTTATCCATTCTGGATTGCAAAGGTTATAAAGATTGACAAATAAAATGAAGATGTTATAGCAATTGAAGTGCATTGGTATGCAACAAGTACACACCCATTCAATGGTGTGTACAAGCCATAGATGGTGGTTGAGAAACATGTCCATAGAAATAGAAAAATAAAGGGTCAAAATATAACTCGTCGTTGCATCGACCTCTTAAAATTAGAGGATGTTGACATACTTTTTATGACTTCAATTTGACAAAGAGAGGAACTCTTTGCTCCAGGACAACAAAGATTATCAAGAGGTTGTTGCCACAAGAAATAACTGCAAGATGGGAGACTGTTGAACCTATTCGTAGATCTAAAAGGCTTTTGACATATGAAATGTTGGGCATACATGTAGACTCAGATGGTGCATTCATCGACAATAAAGAAGAGTATGGATCATCTACATCTTCATCCAATCATTCATTTGAAGACTATGCAGACTCTAATGGTATTTCCGAATCCATGAGTCAATATAAATAAGTGGATGAAACATTTTATGTATATTTTTTATCCATATGATGTTTGTATGGTAACTAGAAATGAACATTTAACTTACATATGATCTTACATGAAGTTATGAATCATTTCTATGTTTGATCAATTATATGTTTTGATTATGGAGAATATAATAACATTTCTTAGCTCATATCTTTTGAGTATGAACATTGTAACAATACTTTTAAGAAATAATTTATGTTTCATTCAATGTAACTCGTGTTTACTTTTTTATTTATTAAAAGTTAAAAGATATTAAAAGTGATGTTGAATTTTTAAAGTATAGGGTTATATTTTCATGGCATTATGTATTATCTTGTGCTTGGAGTGATAAAATGAGATTTAAAAAGTAAGCATTTAAGGGTTGATTTTATGATTTTGTTTATAGTAGTGATGATTTCTTTTACCAGTTTAAAAAAATATGTCATTTTAATACCCCAATTTTCGCATGGGTGCTACTGGTAGCAATACTTTTCAATTTGATGGTTGATTTTGAGGTTTTGGTTTTAATGGTACCAACTATTAAGAATCATATTTCAAATTATCTATAATTTTAACATTTTGAAAAAAAACATTTTGTTTTAGGTAACACCATTTTTTATTTAGGTGTCGATTTTAAGGTTTTTCTGATCTACTGTATGAGTTTTGAAGGCCATGTTTAAAAAATGTTGTAATTTTGACCCCGTTAGAAAAAATGGTGCTACCGGTACCACCAATTTTTTATTTGGGGATTGATGTTCATGTTTTTTTATGCAAAAATATGGGTTTTAAGGGATAGAGTTCTCGTTGTGAGGTCATAATTCTCGTTAAGTCGGTAACTATGTTTAAATGATGAGCTTATCAGTAGAGGGATCAAGCAACATGTAACCCTTCACACCATCTAGATATCCCACAAATATACATGAAATACTTTGCATATCTAATGCTTTCTTCTTTTTAGAGGGTACACAAGCCCATGCACGTGATCCAAATATTCAGAAGTGGGTGACTTCTGTCTTGCTGCCACTCCATGCCTCAAAGGGAGTTTGGTCCTTAACAAATATGTGACGAGATTTGTTCTGAATGTGGTTGGCACAGTTAAGTGCCTCGACCCAAATCTTGGGTGGTATAAATATTGCATGCAACATGCATGTGGCATTCTCCTTGAGGGATCCATTCTTCCTCTCGACTACTCTATTTTGTTGAAGAGTGTAAGGTATTGTGCGCAGTAGCTATATTCTTGCCTTTGAAAAGAGATGCTGGAAAATTTGATTCACATATTCCCCCCCATTGTTTGTGTGGAGGATTTTGATCTTTCTCCTGGATTGAGTCTCTGAATGTGCTTTGAAATCTTTGAGATGCTAAAAAAACTCAGACTTCTCCCTAAAAAATACACCCAAGTGTATCGTGAGAAATCATCAATAAATGTAAGCATGTACCTTGCTTTGTTGATGGATGGATAAGGAAAAGGTCCAATTAGATCATTGTGGATGAGCTTTGAAGCAGAGGAGGCCCTCCAGGCCTTCCCTTTCTCAAACTTCTTTTGAGGGTGTTTGCCAAGAACACATGCTTGACAAACTCCTTTTGAGAAGTGTATGTTGATCAAGCTAATGACCATATCCTGTTCGCATAGTTGCTGCATGTATTTGAAGCTCAGATGGATGAATCTCTCATGCCATAATCTACTAGTATCATCAACATGTGTCAGTAGTAAAGCAGAATAAGATTTAGCAATTAATTTACCGAAAGTATACAAATGAGATTGGTGGTTTACATTACCAACAACAATCATGGAGTTATCATGAATATCATATATGGTTACAAAATCAGGTGCAAACTCCACCCTTTTTCATATATTGAAATGTGTTATATGATAAATGGTGAGTATATTCATGGAGAGTTTTGGAACATGCAAGACATTCTCAAAACTTATGTGTGATATTTCTACTCTTCCTTGGCCAATGACCTCAACTAAAGTATCATTTCCCATGAGGATGGGAGGACCCATGCATGTAGAAATAGAATATAAAACATTCTCTGTTGTTTCCATATGGTGGGATGCGCCTGAATATAAGATACATGCATCAGAATAAGAGTTAATGGGAATCAATGCATGAGGTTTAACCCATTTGGCTTGATCTTCTGTTGATGGCCAAAACTGCCCATGTTCAACATTATAGGGATATCACCCATTTAGGGTCCCAATTAGACCCTTATCTATTGAAATGGTGATTTTGACTAGTTCTATGGGTCTCCATTTACCCTTGCCAAAAAACTATCCTAATCTAATGTTAATATAATCTGGACTATTCTATTGATCCAGGTGGATATCCATGGCTACCCACCTATTCCAAATTCCAACTGGCTCATCTGGACAACTTTCAGTTCAACGCATTTCTCTATAATGGGGAAATTTTTTTGTAATTGTGGGTTCTGCACTTATAGGGCTGTCGTGAATCCCTACACAAAATCCATATTTATATTGGTGCTCTCCCACCTATTCCAATTGGATAATTTTGGAAGTTTTCATGTCAGTACATCTTTATGTAGTTTCAAGGCCGTTTTGGGGCTCTAAACAATTTTTTCTTGGATTTCCATAGTCAAACTATATATGGAGTCAAATTTTGATGACATAATGCGTAGTTCTCAAAAATACCTTTCCAACGGGCTATCACACGCCTAAAACAGAGATCGTATGCAAAAGTTACGACCCTGGGAAGTTAATGTACTAACTTACCCCAACGGGGCCCACATGAATTTTGGCGTTTCATATCCTAGGGTTAGGTTTTTGGATGTCTAGAGTTTTGGCATTCATTTTTATCATCAAAAGGCCTTCAAAGACTCATTATAATCATCTTCTAGAGAATGAGCATAGTCGTCACATCTCTTCTCAAAGATAAAGTTGCCACCATTCTAATGAATCTTGCACTCTGTATTTTTATAGTCTCTATACATTTCTTTCATTAATATAAATCATGTATTGTTTTATTTCTCTGTTTCTGAAAATTTTTATGTGTATTTCATTGTAATATATTTGCTTTCATTTCATTCCAAAAAGAATCTGGATCAAGGTCACAATAGAAATGAGTACCCCATGCTAGGAAATTACACACTGGTGGGTGCGCTAAATTTGTTCCCAACAAGACCATAGACTTAATGGTGTGATATTTATAGGCAATGGGGACATACAGCTCCTCATTTCCCAACATTGTAGAAGTAAAATAAGTCTACGCATACTCCATTTTGTGAGTTTTGAAAATCCATGGGTCACAATGTGAACAAATTCCAGACGGTACACCTAATGCAAGAACACATTGCAGATGCTTTCCAGGTCCAAGAATAATAGAAGGGTGGAGACCATGGAGACTTTATTAAAGGAGGATACCAAGGAGGCCAAAATGGAGTCTACGGACTATGAAAATGAAGAGGATACGGTGTTGGTGGAGGAATACCACCTACCTTATTTAATTGTGGTGAAGTAGGTCAATTGTTTATCTTCTGTACCAAACCACGCACACTCTATAGATATTTCCAAAGTGAAGATATTTTCATGGAATATTGCCTAGAATTATTGGCAAAATGGAAAGAGAAGAAGGGACATTGTAATACGGTGATTGTGGATTCGCACGAAGTTTTGAAGCTAAAAGAATATTTCGATGTCCAAGTAGTTACTTGAGGAGGAATATGGATGGGAATGGACCTGGAATGAGGACAAATTTTAGGTCAAATGTAGAAGGAAATATAAGAAAATCAATGCAGACACCTCCCAAGTTTGACGTCGCATGGTAGAATCAATTTCTACATGACGCACAAAGGGATCTAGAAGAGGATAGAGCCCACAAAGAGTTAGAGAATGCAACCAAGAGGTCATTGGAGGAATCTTGTGCACACAAAAATTTATAGTGTGTAACATAGAGGTCATTGGAGAAAGCCTATGTGCATGAAGAGTTGTTTCAAGCAACATACAAGTCACTGGAGGAAGCATGCATGCACAAAGAAATACAATGCAGAACAAAAAAATCGTTGGATGAAGCCTACATGTGTGAAGATTCAAAATAGGCAGAACACAAAGAAATGCAAGAAGAATGTGTGTGCAAAGAAATGTGGCATGTGGTGCAAGAGGAAATGTATCCCAACGCCTACCACTAGGTCGAATCATAAAACCAAGTGAATTCTTGCATTGTTGCCTTAATTTTCTAAGTGATCTTAAAGTTGCAAATAAATTGACCCACATGTTAACAAAATGTATGGGTGATAAGGAGACAATTATAGTTATTTATTCCCCACTACCAAAACAAGATGTATGTTAGGTGAGTAGGAAAAATCACACAGGAAGAGAATTCAAGATGACAACTAAGCTATGAGATGGACAGCTTCATGTTGGACTTGGGATCCAATGTGAACATTTTTCCGAAGCAATCTTGGGAGTTGATGAGTAAACCAAACTTAGTGTGGTCCCCAATTCAACTAAGGCTTGTCAACCAATATAAAATATACCCTATTGGTAGGCTAGAACAAGTAGAAGTGAACATTGACGGGTTAAAAACCAAAGCAGACTTTGAGGTGATTGAGGTCATGGATGACTCAGACCCCTATCCATCTCTACTTGGTATTGACTGTGCATTTGATAAAAAATCCATGTTAAACCTAAAGCAATAGAATATGTCCTTTGAGACAGACACCTTACACATTATTGTGTCATTGGATTCAAATGAGGGCGACAAAGACAACGAGAATATGGATGAAGATGCGCAGAGTTAAATCTTCGAGAATATATACAACATCACGGGGCACAAAGAAAACTATGTGAATCCAACAATTGATGGAAAATTGAGTTGGAGAAGTGTTTTATTATATGACGGATTTGGAAGATGGTATGGATAGATGGAAGAATAAATTGTATGAGTTATCAACCTAGAGATGTGCACAAATCATTAAAGAAATGTGTTGGATTGGATTAGAGTTGGGCGACCTACCAAGATCTCAGTTGGAGACGCAAAGAGTAACAAGTTCCCATAAGGTAACAAAGAATATTGTGTCGTGAGGGGATTTTATGCTCCTAATAATAGTATCACTCGCAAAACCATTGAATAAACCAAGAACACAAAGAGAGACATCATTCCATGGATCATCTATTGGTCCATCCGATGGGGTAGCACAACCCGAAGAAAATCCTTGGAAAGGGATTATCAACAAGATATTACCAAAGAAGCATTGTGACCCCTCAGGATCGGATGTGTTGCAATAGCATCCCTGCACAGAATGAGAGTGGGCAATGGGAAGGCACTACGCAAGAGTGGAATAGAGCTTAGGGAAAAATAGAGATAATAATGGGTAAATTAAGTACAATACCAAAATAAATCCAAATGAGATAGGATGTACCCATGAATGGATCAGCATATTTTAAAGGGATTAAGTCTTAAATTTTCACATACAACCCGAAGGATGAAAAAGTGAGAAGTTATAGTTGACCACCCAGATGTAGGTCGATATGATAGTGGAGATCAAAGTCGTTATTGCTTTCACAGGTGACAAGTGCATGGGAAATTAACAGCAGTTATGATAGTGGATACAATTGTAGGTATACATTAATGGTGGAAAACACCTTAATAGCCCACTCAGCGGCTGGGTATCATGGGGAGGAAGTTACCTAGTAAGTGTTTAACATCCCACACACTACCAATGTCAATTATTTCCATGGTAAGATGAGCATCAAGTTGAGAGAAGAATGAGGAGAAATATATACAATGAAATTGGAACAATTAGAACAACATCATGCTAGGACGTCATTGAAAGAGGAATTTCCTAATTATAGCTTATGTAGATATATTAAACCAATGCTCTCGAGTAGAGTGAGACAACACTAAATACCAGAAAAGCTAAGCAATCTAGAGAGACAATGGCTTCAAGAAATAAACCCCATGCATAGAAGAAAGTGCAATCATTAAAAGACCAATTCAATCCCACTGCCTTGGATTGACACCTTTGTTGAAGAAGTAAATTTATATCTATGGGATATTCCCCCTATCGTTTATAGTTTTTTTTCTCTTCTCACTATTCACAAGCTCGAGAGAGACAGGAAGAAGACAAAGTTCAGAAATGATAGAATAGTCACCTTAGTCCACGGTTGGAAGGACACAGGGGTGATGTTTCCAAGTCCTAATAGAGGGACTTGGCCCATATAGCACATAAGGGTGTGGACAGTATGTTGAAAGGAATCTATCTTCACCCATTAATATAGACCGATATCGATGAGGGAGAATTCAAGATCCAGGAGTTCAAATGCCACAATCTCGTCTACATTACACGAGATTGTTCAAAAACTTTCAAGACCTACGCAAGGTTGTAACACAAGCCACCCATCCCACTAAGTCAATCCCTTTGATTTTACCACTTAATATAGGATTTAATGACTAGATAGCATTATTTCCTCAAGGCCGAGCCAACTAATAGTGTTGGGGGCCTATTGGAACCTAAGGTTTTGCAGAAATTGTGTGTGCTACAAGTCGACATTGTGCATGTGCCCAATAAAATACATTTCACGGTGCCAATTTTATCATATGTGTCAGCCAAGGAGATATTTTGTGTTCCAACCCATTCTATACCACGCTTAAGGGACTTAAAGAGATTGCATGCAAGTCGGATAAAGGAATATCCTTTATAATATCTTGTAAATTCTTTTGTAACAACCCGACTAGTCATGATAAAGTTCGTGGATGAGTTGGCAAGTTATTTATGATTTCCACGCTCTATGAAAGATATGGGGTGATGCATGTGAATAGGTAATGGGTTGGGTTTTTGGTTATGAATGTAGGTGAATTCGAATAGAGAGAAAGAAAAGACAAAGTTGAGTGAGAGCTCAAAATTCATCCTTGTAACATTTTTTTATGTCAGGAGATAATGTCTTAATGAGAGAAATATGTTAGCACATGGCACGTCTTTTTTTTGTTACCATTACTATTTCTTGAACAGGCCTCAACCTATGTTGTATGAGAATGTATTTACATTCCTCCAAGTTTAATGAATGAAATTTGGAGCACATCTATCTATGTATGTTGATGAGTTATGGTTTGATTGTATGACTATTTACATTATGATGCACATCATTCTTATGGTAGTTATGAATGAATGAATGATTAGTTTATGGATATTTCATGTATTTTTTATTCATTCACATATGACACAATACTTATGGTCTCCTTGATTCTCATGGAATCTCGAGTGAGACCTTCAGTCCTTGAAGATTGAATATGTCGACACCTATCGTGTTTTTTTGGTAAATCATATCAATCAATGGGTTTGATACCCCCGAAGAGCCCAACCTGCTTATTCCTTTACTTCCATTTTTCAATTTTTCAATCTCATCCTTGAACATCTTGAGATTTAGGTTCTACTTATTTATAATAATGTCAAGTTTTTCATTGTTCCCTTGCAATGCAGTTGAGACACTAGTTTCAATTTTAGAGTCAATTTTAGCTTCCATATTTTTCATTGCATCAATTACCTCTAAGTTGAGAGGCTATGTGGCACCTAAGGTCTTCCTTGAGTTTTCAATGCTCCTAATAGTGTGAGGATTTAAAATGATTCATTAGTGTCCATGATGGTGGAAATTGTTAAGTAGATTGGAAATTTGAGGTGTATATCTATCACAAATGAACGAGTCAACCTTTGTCTATTGACCTACAATATTCCATCTATTGACCTGCAATATTTCGTCTGGAAGATTTTAATGTTAGCTATAAAACATGTATTTTTATATATATCCAATTTCTATGTTCAATACCTAGCCACACATATTTCTTTCATTTGATATCAAGAGCTATCCACCAATATCTACAGCAATTATACTAGTGAAATTGCTTTGATAATTCTCAACGCTATATTTTAGTTTAGTAGAAAAGATGGAGCAGCAAATATTGTGGATTGTATTTGCAGTGGCAATGACAATGATGGTAATGTCAACCAACACATTCATTTATCCAACCCCTCAAGTCAACCCTACATTGACAATTTTTTCAATTCATTGCACGAATGAATTAAGTTGCACATAGTGTAACGTCCCCAGCCTCCCAGGTTGGGCCAAATCACTACAACCTCAACTTATGTCGCTATGAAAATATTTGTAGCATCACAAGCTCATTGTTGGACCATGCTACTTCAAAAATATTAGTTTGTGGATACTACTTATAATGCTCTCTGTTACAAGTAAACTAGAATAATTATGCACAAACTTAAGGTATTGCGTGTAGACCCAAGTTGGGTCTCTCTCTTCAAATGTACTTTTTTTAATACAATTATAGTAGTGGAATAAATGTCACAACCCCATTTCACGCTTATCCCTTCAGAACACGTATATATAGTTGTGCGCACAAATTCTTTGCACACATAATACTACTATGTGGGCAATCAATCTGATGATGCACGCGGATTCTATCACCTTGTGTGTGCAGACTACTTCACTATGTGCTCGGCGATTCATACCTTTCGTTGGTATCTTCTAACCATACCACAGATTTTAACTTAACATGAATACTTAATAATTGTCATACTTCTCATGTGCAACAATATTATACAAATTAATCATACATTTAGCTAACA
>CBVK0102510025.1:0-14717 GCA_900067695.1 Picea abies
GATAAGGAGATGTCTAGGAACTCCATCTTTTGGATGTACCTATGTAGGAAATTACTGTACTTTAGAACCAAGTTCCACTCAGAGTCTTTAATACCTAGCTTTGAGTGTAAGGTATGGAAAATATTGGTGTACTCTAACACTATCTAGTCTCTTTGTTTGCAAAAAGTTTTCCATCTCATGTACTAGTCATCATAATTTCCAATGGAGTAGAATTCCTTATAGAGGGAATTATTGGAGAGATTACAAACACACCTAGTTTTTATTTTCCTATGTTCATTAGCCTATGTTGAGGGAATCCCTTGGTCTGATATATTCTCCCCTAGAAGGGGGTGCCACATCTTCTTCAGTCATTACTCAGTTGGACTTTAGTTATACTAGTGGAGTCATGTCTCACATGGAAACCTTAATATTGTCACCAAGTGTTGCATTATCACCTTGGAATCATCATCGGGAAGGTGCAATTCACATGTATGATGGTATGATAACACTACACATGTTCATTTATGGGATTCTCTCCACTTCAATTGTGTTAACTAGTTAACTAATGACTGCATGGCCAGTTAACTAGAACTAGGTGGAAGTCCACTCAGGTTTATGTTAGTGTATGTCAAAATCTCTCTATAAGACTACTATGGCACATTAGTTTGAGCATGAAACTTATATCTATTGTAAATTATTCACTCTTTTACTGTGGATTATAGTGGAATACAATTCTTTCATTCTTTCTCTCAAATTCTTCTCTTCTTCTCTGAATACAATTCTTTCATTCTTTCTCTCAAATTCTTCTCTTCTTCTCTCAATTTTGAAAGTTTCATGTTCATTGTTGCTATCTATATTCTTTAGGTAGGTTTAACTACAATTTCATAGAAATCAAGAAAATCAATTAAAGTGGGTTCCATCCTAAATGTTGTAGGCTTGTATTTGGCATGTCTCTCCCAATACTTGTTCCACTAATCTTTGACATGGGGAAAGGACATAAGAAGTGTGAAGGTGATATTTTTTGTCGAATATTGTTTGAACAAAATAATAACTATATAACAAATTTAACCATTTCTCCAAAGAAGCTATGTCTATCTTGCCTTCAAGTAAAGGAATGTCAAAGTTAACTTGTACCTTAAAGGGTGTCACGCTGCTAAATTGATTACTAGTTGAATGTTTCTCTACCATTGTTGGGAATTTTCAAGTGATCTAGGTGAAATCATCCCTAATCTTGTTCTCCTATCATGTGAGGAATTCCTTGAGTAACAACTTGTAGGATCTCTTGCTCCGCCAACTCTCTTTCCTTCCACCATGGGAGGCCACTTTGGGAAATGAGAGTGATCTTCGTCAAGTTCAATTAGTTTAAGAGCCAACTCCCTATACCATAGCCTTGTCAAGGGCATGCACAAAAAAACAACAAAGAGAAGATTTCTCTAATAGTACTAATCTAGATTATATTTAAATAATCAAATGACGAAAAAAATAGAAATGGAAACAAATAGAGATTTATAGAGACCACAGTAATATAACGAATACCAAATTATCTTAATGAATGAAATAGAAAAAGATTGTAAACTACAAATCAATACAAACTAGTTGGAATGGTGGTAACTTATCCATAGAGAGATGTGTCAGCTACATTCTATTTAGAAGAAGAGATTACAAGAGGCCAAAAATGTATTTTAACATAAATTATGATGTCCTAATATTGTAAAACCCTATAGATCCAAAACCTTAACATTAGGAAATAATGTGGAAAACTGAATGCGTGCCTTGAGGAGGTTGGTTGATACATCAACTTCTGAGGAATACAAATTTTGAACAAAAACTCTATTTACTCCATTTTTGTACTGTTACAAAACTTAGTCCATACTCTATGTTTTGGTAGGCCACACAATTAATGATTTCAACTAACATAAATGTAAGTAAAATACTAGAAAAATTCATTAAAAGTTCTCGACCTAAAAAACTATAGTAGAATTTCCAATATTTAAAACCATTCCGAGTTATTAGAATGTGTAGGCGCCCACCAATATCCAATAGATCAATAATATCCATGTGATTTGTCATACTTTTGTGGTTTGAGCTTTCATATTTTATGAGAAGATCCATAGTGATAGTGGTTTTTATCAATATTTTAGATCCTAAAATCAGATCGATCAACTAGCCTAGAAAAAATATAAACTGACATTAGGAAGAAAAACCATAAATAAATATCAAGGAAAAGGACAAAATAATAAATAAAATAGAAATGAAAGAAAATGAAAACCTTTAAAAAAAACTATAAAAATAAAAAATATAATATTAATAAGAATAAAAAACATAATATTAATAAAAATAAAAAACATAATATTACTATAGTAGTATTATGTTGATACAATTTTTAAGTTATATTTTTTTTTTTATAAAAGATCATAATATTATTATAATATAAATATATATATATATATATATATATATATATATATATATATATATATATATATATATATATATATATATATATAAAATAGAATAATAATTATACATAAAATAATAATAAAATCAATACCAATAATTATAATTATAATAAAATCTAAATTACATACTATAATATATTATATAAATGTTTCTATCTTCTCTTAAAAGAATTAAGCATCAATTTACACGCTTAAAAGAATTAAACATCAATTTACATGCGTAACCTTCTAGAAACATTCACTAAAATATTAATAAAGATGATGGAGAAAGGGCCATGAGGAACAATCTCTACATAACTCTCCACATGTCCATAAAATATTAGTAAAGATTGTGGAGAATGGGCCACGAGGAAACAATCTCCACATAACTCTCTATATGTCCATATTTTCACATAAGCGTATTGGACCTTGTATTTGCACACATTAGTCTTTAAGAATTGTCCATTAAAATATTAATAAAAGTAAAAGAATTAACCATCAATTTACATGCATTAACCTTCTAGAAATATTCACTAAAATATTAATAAAAATGATGGAGAAACAACCATGTGGAAAGAATCTCCACATAACTCTCTATATGTCTATATTTTCACATAAGGGATATCGAATTTGTACTTGCACACACTAATATTTTAGAATAGTCCATTAAAATATTAATAAAAGTGAAAGTGATGTGTTGAATTATAATACAATATAATATTATATATTTATATAATTAATTTTCTTAAATATAAAATAGAAGAATATAAATTTTTTAAGTAAAATAATAATTATTTGAAAAACTTTTTTGAATAAATATGATTAAAACTTTTAAATAATAATAATATAATAATTTTAAAATTATAGGAGTTTTATTTTAAAATATTTTTTGGATTTGAATTTAAAAAGAATATTTTTAATCATTAAATTTATTAAAATTATATATTTTATATAAAAAATTAAATTTATTAATTGAATGTAGCTTAGATGATTATGAAAAATGATTGTTATCTTCCCAACTATTCAATTATAATAATAACATAAATAAAACTTATAATAATACTACATTTATTATTTTAACCATCACAACAAACAATAATCTCATTAAAAATGTGAAAGTCCTTAAAAAAATGCAAGCACAACTTTCCAACCATAAATAAAAAAAAATACAAAATGAAGAAGTTTCTAACCTTGTTTACGAGCCCATCTACTCTATTAACCCATTTGCAAAAGATATTAGTTAATAATATTGTTGAGAACACATGGATAGTTGTCTTTTGTTGACATAGTCGTTGTGATATTATAATATAGATAGCGTGTGGATGAACTTAAAAAAATCCTTAATAAACTATTCCTACGAAGAAGTCTACAAAAGTGAAGTGTTGCACCACATGGATAGCATGAAGGAGATACAAAGCAACCTTCATAAACTATTCCGTTAAATCAATTGCCACACAAACACTTATTCAAAAGTTTTTAAAAGTGTTTATACGTGTGTTTTGGGTGGATTCCTTTCAACCTAATTAGGTGGTAAGGAAATTGAAGCTTTTCTCGTGGGGATCACGAGCCACATGGTACAATGTGGGCCTGCTCCATGCCCTAGCGATTTTGTAAGTCGGCTCTGTGATATCTACCATATTAAAAAGATATTAACTGTTGACATGGATGGGATCTGGAAGAATTTCATGCCGGCTCTAGAATCCTATATATCCAATCTTTTTGTTGACGGGGTCGTATATATCTAGTCTTCCCATTCAATACATTAAAGTAAACCAATATTTGTTTGACAAGCTATAGGAATTCTAGTTATTTATACATTGTTATATCTATATATTTTTTTAAGCACTGAGCACTCAAAAGGTGTGTGTAAAAGTATCATCCAAATTTAGCTACTCCCATTAGCTACAAATCTTGAATCAATCACTGGAACCACAATAGGTTTTGAACCTACCTGTAGGAAATCTCACCATGCATTTTCCTCCTCAAATCTAGAAGGCTCTTTCAACCTCCCACCATAATGTACAAGTGCTATTAAATCACCAAGTAACTTGTAAAGGCTAACCTCGCTCATCATTGTAGCCAAAGTTCTCAGATTAGATGGATTACAATCATTCATGGTGCATTATTGGAACTCAAAAGAACCATATCATACAAGATACTAAAATAAGATTCTTCGTCAACCTAGGAACAAATAGAATGTTAATCAACTCAAAAACATCACTTGAAGGAATATGAAAATAAATGGAGCTAACTCGTCTCATAAGATAAGTGACATCATCGCCAAGATCCACACTCATTCCTTCCTCTTGCTCCTAAAACATGTTGAATAAAGAGCTATCATATATCATATGTGTCAAAGCTCCATTGTCTAAATACCATCCAACACTAGACACAATGTTAGATGACGAGTAAGAAGCCAAATCCATTTCCATCTTAGAAAATCTACAATATGAATAAGAAACAACCCTTCCAAGGGTGAAGGTGTTTCTCTTAAGCAAGCTAGGGTATCACACCCAACAACCTCAAACAATGTCAAGAACCTTTCCTAGGTAATTTTCAATTGACATCCAAACTCCCTCTTACATCTAGAGTGATATTATCCACAAAATCTCTTATACCATGTAGAAATTTTTTGAATTACATAGTTTAATGCAAATCATAAATTTCACCTCTTTCCTAGAGGTTTCTCGGATCTTAACCATATGAATTTTCAGAATTAGGTATTTTATGGAATATAACAAAAAACTATAGTAGCAATGGACAATATTTGAATTCTTAGCAACCCTAATCCACTAGAAAATTCAAGAGATAAGGTGCCAATGTGTTCTAGTAAGTTTTATCCCTCCAGGGAAATCTCATCATGTATATGACATAACTAAAGATAATTATGGTTGTTGTAAAAACAAAATTATATATTTCCTTATATTTTTCAATCATCGTGTTAAATCATGTAACTTATCGAACCTTAATTTATGTCAAATTAACAAGACACATAATGTTGGGAATTAGAAACCATGAAGAATATAGATAGATGAAAGTCAAATATGCATTTACACAAGCATTGAAGAAATGGAATCTTAATTAATATTCATAAATAGGAAGTTCATGTACATACCATAGCCCTGTCACAATGATAGTGCAATCCTTTAGCTCTCCAAAACCCTAACCAAGGAAAACCAACAAAACCATAGCTCACATCATGGAGATCCAAAAAGAATTCCCTCTAAGGCAGGACACCTCTCTTGTTCTTCTCTTCTCCAAGAAGAACCTATGGTTTGATATCAAAACCCTAATCTCCAAATATGAAAGGGTTGAAACCTTAATGTTAGTCATCAAAATAGTCCAACAAACTTAGTAAACCCTAGTGACTCTGAGAGCGAGAGAGTATATTAGAACATCCAAGAGATATGAGAAGTGACACACTCATCCTTGTCACATCTCTAACACGAGTGATAAGAATGAGTGATAAGTGAATGATAATCTACAATGTCTAGCTCACAAGAGAAAACCCAAGCATATCACAAGAGAAAGCTCCAAGAAATAAATCCTCCTTGATTTGTATAACTTATCCTTGTTAGAAAAACAGGATCGTGGAGAAATAAAATAAAACAAATGCAGAAATAAAACATAGAAGATACACAAATATACGTGGTTCAGCCAGTGTGGGCTACATCCACCAGAGAAATATCCAAGTCCTTTATTATTATCCAACAAATGAACGGATACAACCTACATCACACCCGTTGTAACTTCCTCTTCTTTCTCTCATAGTATCCTCACTCAGAATACAATATTCACAATCATACATAGCCGCAATACATTTCCCTAATAAAAGAGGGTTGCCTTCTAGGGAAAAAAACCCTAACATAACCTCTACCGTCAGATTTGCGACCTTATAATGAATGGTCCAGATTTACTATGAAATTACAATATACATTTACAAGGAAAATTTTCCTTCAGAGGCTTCGCCCCTGAACCCCCCATCCTGGGGGATAGCCCTCCCAGACCCTGCATGGGGGATAACCCCCCCTACATGGAGTGTACATTCTTCCAGGGTATAAAGTATTCATAGGGTATAAACATGACTGAAAACAAAGACCTCTGAATCAGGAAGATAATCAGGATCCACAACCAACAATCCTAGGGTTTCTTATCTATATTGGATCATTTTATAATTTATCATCTATATTGTTGCTTTCTAGGTGGAGAAATTGGAGGAATTGGCATGCAGAGCCCATTTTAGTGGCATGCTCTAGTTTGCAGATTTTGGATCTAAAATATTCCAAATCCATTTGAGGTATATAATGAAATTTTGGGTGGTAAAAGAATTGAATTCATAGTTCCAATTTTCTTTAATCTATTATACATTTACATCTTTCCAATGGTGCAAACATTTCCTCTATTGGAGCTCGTATGTGGAAGTTATGCCTCCCGCAAGTTAACCTAACTTGTTGACCACCATGGTCCGAGTGGATGCCACGTGATCCCCCATTACTCACACACGTGGGGCTATCCATGTGTTTACTTTCAAGAAAATTCTAGAAGGTCAAAGGACCTTATCACTAATTGATGGTTAAGGCATGCAAAAACCCTAACCATAGACAACTATTAGTTCTATGTCAAATATTGGGCTACTAGGAGGAAAAAGGGTTCTATTATTTATCATTTTACTTGTTACATAGTTGATCATATCATATAGAAGTGGGTTTTAGATCATAATAAAAGAGGACTAAGATTTTGCAGTATCTGTTTAGGCCACAATGTCAAAGGAAACTCCAAAGTGAGTGCCCATTTATTTCTACTCATTATTCTTAACTGAAGTAAAGAGAGGAGAGAATATGCCTCACTTTCTAGCTAAGTTTTCTCCCATATTGGGTATCCCAAGATACATGTTGTGTTCTTTTTCTTGTTCGTTCATTTGCATATTCAATTATTTTTCATAATCTAAACAATAACCTAGTGATAATAAATCTGATATATAAGGAAATAAACCTCCATTAATAAAATATTTTAGTATAATACAAGATGTGTTGTAATGAACTGATCCAATGAAATATCCATGGAATTTTATAGATCATTTTACTCATGAAACCTATTGAATCACTCCAATAATACAAGTACAAAGTGAACACTATGATGATGATGAATGAAATGACTCTTTCCTTCCTTTATATATATGAGAGCTAAGGGAGGAAAAAAATACATTTGTAGGCCAATTCCCTTATAAGAAACCTACAATACCACATGTAGGCTCACACATGTGGTGTTCTATGCTAAAAAGGTGCATATGTCAAGATCCAAGGGATGCTATGCAAAAGCAAGGCTTCGAATTTAAGGTTTCATTATGATATGTTTCCAATGATCCACCTATAATGCTCCAAAGACCTGAAATATACTTTTAATTCATCTGCTCCACTAGGTCCACTCCCCTTGCATGAAAATTATCATAACCCAAGCATCCCCAATAAAAATACAAGTCTCCATGCAAGCATTCGAGCTACCCTGTGATATCTAGGGCCCATGTTGGAGTATCAAGATCTTATGGTTCATCACACTTCTCCTAGAATTCGTCGATCGGGTAGTCAACCTACATATGGAAATAGTAAGTCCAGTGATTGACCATACCTTTACATTAGTTTGTATCGACCACACCTTTACATTAGTTGGTTCAGTAGTCGACATTCCCGTTGGTCAAATAGTTTACCAACGATCGAATATAGTTGGTCGGCGGGATTAACCAACTAAGAAATCGACTACAAGTTGGATGCTCAGTAGTCGACATTCCCGTTGGTCAAATAGTTTACCAACGATCGAATATAGTTGGTCGGCGGGATTAACCAACTAAGAAATCGACTACAAGTTGGATGCATGGAAGGTTGGGTTTAACATCCTTGTTGATATGAATAGACATGGATTTGACAGAGAGAACTCTAACAATTGATGCTTCTATGTGGACAATATCTTCCTGATTACAAGGAAAGTGGTTAAATATTGAAGATATAAATAGCACACCCAATGGGTCATTATCAACATATCAATCAAGTGATATCATTGTGGTTTACAAGATGTCCTAAATGCAATGTGATGTTTTTATCACAATGCACTGTGATTAAGTGTTGTAATGGTGTCTTTAGAGACCACCTTTTGTCCTCAAAATTTTATTCCCTCTTTGATTATCTATAGTACTATGTTTTTTGTTTCATATTTGGTTCCACCCGATTCCCCAACACGGTTTTGGAGTCAATGATTTGATACCTCATATGTTATATGAAAACCTTGTTGAGTCACACATGTTGTGTAATTGAACTTGGGTCGGTGGTTTTCTGATTGGAACTTGTTGAAACATAATAGTTTATGTTTATATTTTGAAGATGTCTTCGAAGATTGATCATGTTGTTATGAATGGATCAAATTACATAGTATGGGCACCAGACATGGAAACCTTGTTGAAGAGTAAAAGACTATGGTATTATATGAAGACTACAATTCTAGATCTAACCAATGATCAGGAAAAGTTCGTTGTTGATGCCAAGAAGGATGAGGTTGTGTGAGTCATCACAAACTATATCTTGCATAAAATTCATTTTCACATCAGTGGAATCGACTTCCCTCTTCAAGTATAGAATAAGATGAATTTGTTGTTCAACGAAGTCAACAAAAGCCATGTCATGCATTTGGAGAAAGAGTTGATCTCTCAATCCTCATTATTTTTAAAAAATAGATGACTATTTGGCATGTGAGAAGGAACTCTACTTAAAATTTAGGGAATGTGGAAAGAATTATCAAAAGAAATATGAACAATTCATTGCGCTAGTTCTGATGAATTTGAGAACACCATTTGATGTGTTTGCGTCAATACTTTCTACATGAACTTGCAAGGACACAATGAATATGGCAAGGGTTACACCTTTGCAGCTTTCTATGGTCTTATGATAATTCATCAACATACACTACTTGAATAAGGAAATATTACTGGTAAACATCAATGCCACTTTCTCAATGGAAAGGGAAAGTCAAATCACAAGGAAAAAGGACAATTTGATACCCCTACATAGAGATATCAATGCCTCGACCAGAAACCTAAATTGAAAATAGGTGCACCCCATGAAATTCGAAAGAAGAAGACATGTAAGTATTGTGGAAAGATAGGACACGTGAAGAAGGTTTTCTACAAGAAGAGAGATGCTTTAGAGGAGAAGGTTAAACACCTTGTAGGAGACATGTCCATTGTTTACTGACCCGTTGATAATTTCACCTTCCAAGTGAGTAATTCTAAATCCTCTTTGTCTCATTTTACATAGATCGAATGGGTAGTTGACTCTAGGTGCACACATCATATGGTTAAGGATGATTACTTGTTCATGTCCTTGAATGAAGGGGAGGATAAGAAGATTTATGTTGTCAATCATTTTTATCTCAATAATATTGGTCATGGTGATGTTTCCTATCGACAAGTGAGAACTATCGACGTTTATCATGTACCAAATATTATTGCCAATATGTTGTTTGTTGCTCAGTTAACACAAATAGGTAAGATTGTGGAATTTTTGCTATATTGGTTCTTTTTTCTAGATTTGAAGAAAGGTCAGTCGATTGTTGTCAGAGGGTCTCTAGAATCGAAGGATATCCTATATAAATCATGTGACGTGACTTGAATCGACACTGAGCCAAATTCTCTTATTGCTCACACTGATGAGTGAAGTAAAACTTGGCATGAAAAACTCAGACACATGAATTTTCAAATTTTGTAGTCTATGGAAACTTAGAATATGTTTTTGGTTCTACCTGAATTGTTTCCCTCTCAATGATTCTTTAAAGGTTGTGTGCTTAGCAAGAAACATCATGCACCCATTGATTTTGGAGAATTATGGCTAGAAAGAAACCTCCTAGAGTTGGTTCAGAGTGATTTTTATTTCATCAATCTACCCTCCATATAAGGTGCAAGGTATATCTTATCTTTCATAGATGATCTCTCTCATTTCACTTGGGTCTATTTTTTGAAGAATAAGAATCTTGTCTTTGAAAAGTTCAAAGAATTTAGATCCTTTTCTGGAAAGAAATGCGACTGACCCATCAGGTTCCCGAGATCATACAATATTGGTGAGTATGTAAATTTAACATTTGAATAATACGTGGTTTGATATGCTATTGACTGGAAATAATCGGTTCCCCACATGCATCAACAGAATGGAATTGCACAACACATGAATTAGACGTTAGTTAAAATGGATAGATGTCTTTTGCAGGCTAAACATTTTCCATCTCGCTTGTGAGCTGAAGTGATAGATTATACAAACTATAAAATATCTCCTTAATTGCATCTAGACTTGATTTGTTCCTTCAGTGACACCAGTTCAATGATGGTGTGGAAATATTCCTTCATTCGGCCACTTCCTTGCATTTGGATGCATTTCCCAAGCCCATACTTCAAATGATTGTAGAAAAAAGTTGGATGCAATGAGTCAGACTTGCATCATGATGGGTTTCTATGAAGAATCAAAAGCATATCGAATTTTTATCCTCTCAATTGAAAAATCATTATCATAATAAATGTATATTGGTTTGATGAGAAGTATTTTGGCATCAAGTTGTTTCATCCCTCCTCCGAATTACTGCAGGAAAATTTATTTGATGTCTTTCTTGAATTTGGTTCTCCTATTCCATTTTTGAGTCCTTTGATTGGAAAGTGGGACTATGTTCCTATTTAGACTAGATCATCAACCTCTGAGTCGATTAGTCCATTGATATCTATTTCGACTGGTCCTCCATCTTTGTCGACTGAAATTTTTCTGACTTCTTATAGACTTATTGAAATGAAAAACAAATAACCTTTTTATTGTCTACCCTGGTTGACTATGAAGACAATTGAAGTTATTAGACCTCATGATGATGATATTTCCTCCAGATATCAAACTTGAAGTCAAAAGAAACATGTCATTGATGAATCATTTATTTGAAACATATGATCCTATTTCCTATGTGGATTCTCAAGGACAACCTGAATGGGAATAGGATATCGAGACATAAATTGATTCTTTTTCAAAGAATCATGCTTGGGAATTAGTTCCCTGACCGGAAGGAAAAATGTTGTAAAGTGTCAATGTGTCTATAGGACCAAATTTACCTCAGAAGGTTTCATTGAGAAACACAAAGATCATTTGGTTGCGAAGGGATTTTATCAATAAGAAGGTATCGACTACATTGAGACCTTTTCCCCTATTTCAAACATGAAATATGTTCAACTAATTATTTCCCTTTCTACTCTATTTGGATGGAAAATCCATCAAACGGATGTGAAGAGTGATTTTCTAGATGAAGACCTATCTAAAGAATTTTTCATGGAAAAAACACCTAGTTTTGTGAGATATTCTAACGTGGATTTTCCACTCAAGAAATCTCTTTATGGTTTGAATAAATATCCCTGATATTTGTATGCTAATATGGATAATTGATTTCTTTGACTTGGCTTCAAACGTTGTGAATTTGATCACAACTTGTATGTACTCAATACCAATGAATCAATTTTGATTTTTGTTATATATGTTGATGACCTTCTCATTACTAGAAATAAAATTGATCTGATTCTTAGAAGTTAGATTGACAAAAGAACTTGTTGACTCCTTTGACATGACAAATCTTGGTACTTTGCATTACTTTCTGGGTCTTCAAGTCTTACCACTGTGTGATGGTTTTTTCATTTCAATCTAAATATGAAATGGGTCATTTTATTTGATTCAATATGGATGACTATAATCCCTGTGCTACTCCTTTTCAATATGGAGTAAATCTCACCAAAAAATTCAAACACCCCAAGTCGATGCTACACATTGTCAAAAACTAGTCGATAGTCTTATTTACCTTACTCATAGTCAACCTAGTATTTCCTTTGTTGTTGGTGTGGTTTCTCAATTTATGCAGGACCCTAGAGGAAGCAACTGGAAAGTAGTAAAAAAAATAATCTTCTGTCTCAAAGGAACCTCTCATTTTTCTATCAAGTATTGTCGAAGCTCAAATTCATTAGTCGGCTTCACCAACTCCAACTAGAGTAGAGAAAGTGATGATAGGAAGTCATGTTCTGGTGATGTTTTTCATCTCAGCATTAGACCATTCTTGTTGTCTTGCATGAAATATAAGATACTCTCCTTTTCGACTACAAAAGAAGAATATAATGGTGTTGTTCAAGTAGGTATAGAGCCAGTTTGGATCCACCAAATTCTAGGAGAACTTGGCCTTCCTATTCAGACCTTGACTAAAATATATTGTGGCAATCATAGTTCCATATAGGTTATTGAAAATATTTTTTCCCATAGTAATATGAACCATGTTGAGATCCACGCTCACTATTTGAGACAGTTGTTTCATGAGAACATTATATCTCTGGAATATTGCAAAACATATGATTAGTTTGTTGATATCTTCACTAAGATTCCATCTGAAGCTAGATTTATCAAGCTTTGTATGATGCTTGGGATTCAGGAAGATGCAATTTTGGGGGGGTTCCATGATGACGTAATTTCACCTCCTAAATATCTAGATATGTGCATTGATGGGGGCCATGATGACGTAATTTCACCTCCTAAATATCTAGATATGTGCATTGATGGGGGGGGGGTGTTGAACATCAAGCACTGGTGGTTCATCATAATTCTCCTAGAATCAGTCAGTTGGGTGGTCAACCTACATATGGAAATAGTAAGTTAAGTGGTTGACCAAACCTTTACATTAGGAAATCGAGTAGTCGATAATATTGTTGGTCGAATAGTCAACCAATAATCGAATCTATTTGGATAGGTGGATTGAGTAGTTGAGAAATAAATTACAAGTTTGATGTATGAACAGTTGAGTCGAGCTGACTAGATAACATGGATTTGACGAAGTCAACTCTAACAACTGATGGTTATATTTGGACAATATCTTCCCGATGAGAAGGAAAGAGGTTATATCTTGAAGCTATAGATATGCATTATCATGTTTTGATCAAGATGTCAAGATGTCCATATATGCATTTTCAATATGTCAAGATGTCCATATAAATATGCATTGTCAAGATGTCCCATATGAATTGTCATGTTTTGATCAAAATGTATTATGTGTAAGTGTTGTAATGGTGTCTTTAGAAACCACCTTTTGTATTTGAAATTCTATTCCCTCTTGATTATCAAAAGTCTGTATTTTCTATTTCGTATCAAGTCCCACCTAATTCCCCAACATCCCAATGCCCGTCTCCAGGGTGAAAAATTATATTCCTCCTAATTAGTGCATTCTCCAATCATGTAATCATCTCCATATGGCCATGTTGTAGAATGTCACCAAAGTTGTTAGGATATCTGCAATTCCATAAGGAATAATATCATGCAATCACCCAACTAAGGTCAAGAAACCACTAGGTAATCCATATCCAATGTATGAATCTATCATGGACCATCTCTCTTATTAAAATACAACATGGACCATCCAGGCATTGATCATACACCTTGTACACCAAATTTCATGAAGAAGCCTCAAACATGGTGTAAATAATTTCAAAGTAAGGGCCAAAAGATAACATTTAGATGTGAATTTAGTCATGCAAACCCATCAACATTTGACTACATTCTTTCCTTGTGGTTAAGGATTGAAGTCCTAATATGTATTCTTCACCACGGAATTTTACTCTTTGTTAGGGACCTAACTTTCCTAACACCGCACGTAGATAGGATAATATATTTTTCATGTAATAAAGGTCAATATTAGTTGATAAGGCCTATTTAATAAATGTGAACAAGTCAATGTAAGAATACCTAATAGAAGCTTCTGCTTATAGAAAGATTTTCCTCTATAATGTCCTTTAGAAGATATAATTAGTATAAATAAGAGTAGGAATCATGAGAAGACCTTGTCTCGAGAATTATTGTAATAGAGCGCTACTCTATTGGAGATAGCCTCTTCGAAGAGGCACACAAAGATTGTTTTCTTTCTGTAAAGGTATTATTTATAGTATTGCTATTCTCATTGTCTTTTTGTTTTGTTCGTATTTGTTGAATATTATTGTTTATGCTTATTGCATTACATCTGGTACCTTATAAGTGGTATTAGAGCACTTTCCTCTGCAGAATCTATGGGAATTTTTTTTAGGGTAGAGACGTGTACTGGAAGCATATTTAAAGCACATAGTTCTATCATTCAATGAGTAAAAATTTAGTTGGTAAGAGTACATGTAGGAAATATAAAAGATTTTACGAGGTTACTTAGAAAAAAATATTTCACTTTGTTGGAAACCTTTGTAACACATGTTGGTACCCTTTGAGTAGTACCACATCA
>CBVK0102510027.1:0-11653 GCA_900067695.1 Picea abies
TAAGGAATGGTAAACTGAGAGGTTGGGAAATCTGGGTAGTGAAGGGTACACTACAAATTGGTATCAGAGCAATTGGTACACTACAGTAAACCTTGATCTATCTAATCCAATTGTTTAACGTATCTACATTAGCTGAATATACATTAAACATGTGCAAATTAAATTTGACATCTAATTTCAATAATGATTTTTTAGAAGCATTCTGATGAGAATTAGAATGATGAGAATGAGAGGAAGAAGAAGAGATTGAAATTGAAGACGGAGATGGAGGCTTAGGAGGGTCTCCTCCAATTCCTTGGTCCTTTGTAGCATCATCGTATGCTTTAGCTTTCTTCCTCTTTTCCTTCTTTGCCACTCTCTTTTCGTAATCTGCAAACAATTTTTCTACCATGTCTGACATCTAGTAGAAAACATTGTGAAAATTGTTTTCATACTCTGTACGAAGTTATTCATCCCCCATTTTCTTTCTTCGAGTTGCACGTCCAATCTCTAGGTTGAAAGTCTCAAGTTTTCCTTCACCCTATTTGAGTTTGTCCCTAGTAAGCATTCACACTTGCAATTCAAGTCAAAGAACACAACTTTGATACCAACATGATCCATGATATTGTATTCAATGACTATTACATGAATTGCATTAAAGAGAATAAACCAATCTTATGTGCAACATATAAGAAGAAATCATACACATGAGAAATGACAAGAAGAACAATTACACAAGAATTGATAACAGAGTTCATCCCAACAATGGACTACGTCTCTAGGCCCACTTCTAAGTGGAGAGGCCTTTATATTATCTCAACCAAAATTGGCATAAAATACATGGAAATACCTCAAATCTGAAAATGGCCTAAAAATATGTTGCCTGGATGATTATTATGGCTGCACCAGTGGATTCATGGCGAGAAATAGTGAAAAAATGATTGTCAAATCATCAAATTTTGTCACTGTCACCTCCAGGCCCCTCTCGGGATGTTTTCCTCGAAAAATGTGCCACAACAACATGAACCTTTGCATTAAATACATCCTCCTACATAGAAATTCATGCACGTATTGAATGGGTGCAGCCTCCCCCTCGGGATCTGAACTTCTATTTAAATAAAATTCTTCTAGGAGGATATTACAAATAGGTCATTGGCTCGACAAACCCCCCATTTTGTAGTTTGTTATAACAAATATAATATGTATTCTTTTAAATAGTTTGGGTGGTTGGAAACAATACCACCGAACTATATTAAACCACCAAATTTAAACTCCCTCCAATCCTTGATTAGACCCTTGCACGGATTTTTGTTTCGATTTGTTTTTCCACCATTTGATCAGTTGTTTGTCAGCCCAAATTGAATGCTAACTAGTCATCGGCTGGTCCGGTGGGTCGGTTTAAATATATTTTTTAATTTTTATGCCTTGGCCCTCATTGAGCATCCACGGGGTGCCATGTGGCACCTTGTGGTTGGGCCACATGGAACCTTCGGATTCACTACCCAAAGCCCAATCAACTACCGTGTGTCACATTGTCATAAGGCCATGTGGCGGTCCCTAGGTGGTGCCCTATGGTGCCTTTTGGGGGTGCCATGTGTCACCATCTCATTGGCCCATTTGGCCACCCAAAATGCCAAATAGACATTCCATATGGCAGCCTCTCATGATGCCATGCCGATATGATGATGTCAACACTACACAAACAGTTTTTGACGTCATCTATATGGATGTTGAGTCACCTTGTTGACTTTGACTAGGTTGACCGAAACTTTGATTGGCCATATCTTTGTCATTCAAACTCCATTTGATGTGTCGTTTGCACCGTTGGAAAGGTCTCGGCGAGCTTTTCAACTTGGGGCCAGTTTTGCTGATATTTGAGGAATTTGAATTTTTTTCCTTTTAGAACCAACTGGATCATGAGGAGCCCAAGGAACAAGCCCAGAAGGAGCACTAAGAAACAAAAGAAGTAGAAACCTCCCCTAACATAGAACAACCAGAGGAGGACATTAACCTGGAATCCAATGAGGCCTTGGCTGACATTCAAGAACCAAACCAAGGCACTCTTAAAGAAGTCATCAACTCTCTCCTAGTAGCATATTCAGATGAAGAAGAGTTAGAGGTGGAATCCCCCACTGATCCACAAGAAATAGTGGGGAGCCCTTCTCAACAACAAGCTTCAATAGCTATAGAGGACCCAACACATTCTCCAAGGCCTCAAATGGACAAGCCCAAACAATCTGGCAATACACATAAATAGAGTAGTTGTAAGTTCGCCTTGATAAAACAATAAGCATAATTGAGGAAAACAAACAAGAAACAATTCTTTTTGTTGAAACAAAAATAGGCACTCTTAATAGATCAAATGATGTTACTCCAGAAGAGCAAGAAGTAGAACCAAAGGCCCCTATTGTTACACAAGAACTAGTAGTAGGACCTATTGGGGAACGACCTACTCATTCAAAGGAATAACAAGAAGCATAAGAGGTTCCACTAGACAATGACTCAGTTGATGCACCAGACCTAGGGCCACAGGAACCACAAATAAAGGATGCTACTACAGAACAAAGAATCACTCCCACATGGGTAGGCATCCCATACTCTATACCTATTTATTCATATTTGTTGAGACAGAACAAAATGTTAAGAATAAAAAATTGGAATCTTTAGATCAATTTAAAATTGCTCAAAGATGAGCTTGAGGAACAAAGGGGACCTAAGAAATCAGGTTACCATGCAACAAGTCCTCTTTCTACAAGAGAACCCTTCACCAACTCACAAGAAAGAGCTCAACTCAAAGAAAAAAAAGAAGTAGTTGTCCAAGATACACATTTCATGTTAGTTGATGAAGCCACTAGGACAGAGATAGAGAAAGAAAACATATAAGTTCTAGCAGAATAGGATTCCCATGAGAAGAATGAGGCAACAAAAGAGGTAATATTTGGTGTCAATGACCCCCAGGGTCATCTTGACTCCTCTAACATTGAATGATTGTTGGTTGCATGGGGACATGCACCAATTTTGGGCTAGGGGATATGACAGGTGCCTAAATTGGCATACTTTTAGCACCCATCTAATACCTTTTTACTTACCATTTTCCATTGATCATTTCCTTTTTGATACTTTCCTTATCTAGTTTTCCTTACTTATCACTAAGGTATGAATCCTTCCCCATATACCATTATTATGAAAGTATTACATATTTCTTAAAGGAAATTGCTACTTTCATGTACTAGTACTGCTACACATGAGTAATACAATAGTTTCAACTCCTCACAATGGTTACAATACATCTCTGCTGCAATTTCAGGCACAATCAAATTGTTGCAACTCCAAGTGCCCTCTTCATGTTGTGACTCCAACTAACCATTGTGACTCCAAACACGTTTTCAGTTGTTGCGATTCCAAACATGTTATCTGTTGTTGGGACTATGAGTACACTGCTTTGATTCCAAATATAAAGTCACCAACACAACAATCAATGCTACAACTGACAATTAGGAAATAGTCTTCATAGAGGAAAGTGACAGGAGGCAAATAGATGACCAAAATAAGAAGCGACTTTTCCACCAAGTCAGAACGCGTAGATCTCTTCTAAAATTTAGAAAAATCATTGTAACCAGATAAATAACCAGATTCTCATGGATGTCCATCCATTCCTTTGTATAATTATAGACATTAATCATATTGTATAAGAACCTCAGCTTCCCTAGACCTGGTGGGTGGGGAGAGCTATGGTGATAAGCATTCGACTGCTATTGTATTTTCATACTTCTCCAATATAATTTCCATTCTCGCTCTTATCCGTGGTTTGATGTGTTGGTGATATTGTGATCCTATTTTTGTAGCTCAGTACCTAGCCTAAGGGTGTAGGTCCCCCTCCTTAGTTAGGTACTGCCTGTATATTAGCATAGGATTTAATCTTTCCATTTTGTTCATTTGTTTCAATGAACATTTTATTTCTTAGTCTAATGCAATTCCAATTTCGTAGAAACAGTTCTTGAAATTCATGCATGGTTGATATTAATTCCATTAGTGTTAAAATAATTCATAATTGTAAATTGCAATTCAACATTGTTTCAATTTCTATGAGTTCATGACCGTAGATTTTTTTACAGCTCTAGATACTACAATTTTCCTCACTTTAAGTTCTTTCGTGTTGGAATTTACATTTTTGCAACTCACATTGCTACAAATCACATCACTGTGATTTCTTTTGTGCTGCAGTTTTATTGTTGCAACTCACATTGCTACAACTCCGCTTGCAACTACACATTATTCTATTTGCTTTCTGATTCATGATATCTTTAGCAGTCTAGGATTGATATTGCATTGGATTGTTATCAAATGTGTGAATGCGTAATTGTTATAATAAAAGAGGACTTTCATTCTACTTGAGCAAGTCTCCAATAGAATATAGTGTATATTTAATTTCCACGAGTGATTTCGATTTCTACAAATGTGATTTCAATTTTCACAAAGTGTGATTTCAATTTCTGCAAGTGTTATTTCAATTCCGCAAGTATGATTTCAATTTATGCAAGTGTTATTTCAATTCCACAAGTGTGATCTAATTTTCACAAGTGTGATATTTACTTTTTTGTATTAGTATAATTTGGTGACTTAATTAAGTAACTTGAAGCCTTTATTTTTTACATCAAAAGTACTACAACTCTTTAGCTAAAACAACACTAATATCTGCATATATGGTGCATGAAAGTTTGTAAATAAGATACGACCTCGAAATGATAATTAAATTCACAACTCTTCAGTTGCTTACTAAGTTAATTAGGAATTAATTGATAATTGTCATGGGCCTCGAGACATGATCTCTTCCAGTTACCCCTAGGCATGGGGGGTAACATCTGGCACCAATATGGGGACATGTGCTCACCGTAGAGCACATGAGAACCTAAAAATATATAGTTGTCCAAGACCTACAATCCTATTGCCACTTCAACCAACAAATCACTTTAGAAGTATATTCCATTGGATGTGATCCATTGGATATGACTGATAATCAAAACCATGCAAAAACAAAATTTTCCTTAGCTACAAAATGAAAAAGAAATAAATGGAATTTCCTAACATGTATTTAAAATGAGAATGCAACATGTATATAACAAATGAAACACTACACTAGTATGAGTGCATGATGCAACATATATATACAAATTAAATGCAAGATGAAAATTCCCTAACCTACCTACCCTAATCTAAGTTAGTTCAAGAAGTCAATTATATTCCCCATGATGGGGCTTGATAAGGGACCCACTAATGGGTAGTGGTCGCCTCCTTCCCTGCAATATGGAAAAGTAATAGGAATCATTGATGGACTTCTTTTCAATCCTGTAGGGACCTAGCCAAAATTTCTCAAACTCCTTTCATGTATTAGGCTATCCCTTCCTTGTATCCCACTCTAAGACCAAATATCCTTATTTGTAATCCCCTTCTGTAAGTTCAATTGCTTCTTGTATTACCCTAGTATATTGTTTCGAGGGAGGGAGGTGGGATTTTGTTGTGATAACATCATATTGGCTCAGTCTAACCAATAACTCCTTATCATATTTCTTCAATATTTTGACTGAGACAATCTCCTTATATTTTACTTGTCTAGCTTTTGTTGGTAATATTCCCTTTTAGGTCATTCTATAGCATTAAAATCTTCTTCTTGGGTGAAAGAGAGGTCATACGGGAAAAATTCCGGAAGAGATTTCTTGAGTGATTCAGGGGTTTCCTCTGTTTTAAGGTCAAGATCAATCTCTTCAACGTCATTATTTTCCATGGTCAAGTTGGATAAGTGAACATAAGTATCATCATCCATGGGTATAATAACATAGGTCAAATCCATCTGCAAAGTACCACCCAATAATGTAGGAAAATTTCTAGACAAGAGTATTCTCCATACATCTAGGACATCTATGACCACAATGTCCATCATGAAAACTATCTCGATATTTCAATCAAGGAAGACCTTCATGTTCTCTATTACACTATGTGTGGGAATTGCCCTAGATTCAATCCCGCAGACATTTATGTAAGTCCTCATGGTTTCCAAACCCAATTGCCTCATTAATTTCAAGGACATAATATTTGCACCCACTCTTGAGTCAAGCATACAATTATTCAAGAGTTAATTTTCATTTGCAATGAGATGAAGAAAGGTGGGTGCTCATCATATTGTGGTCTAAAATGATTAGCTTGCAATATTACAGGAGGATCCACAGGTTCACCATGTACCTTAAAGAACTTCTCAACTTTACTTTTCATCAAAGGAATCTTAATGATCTCTTTTAGAGGCACATGTACATTGACCTTTTCCAAGACACTGTCTATGTCAATATTCAAATCTACATCATTATTCTTTGGCAAAGCGAGACTAGGAGGAGGATTACTTGTTGGTGGTGGAGGATATCCTTTTTGAGGGAGCTTAGGGTCATCAGGAGGAGCTTCAGGTGTACTTCTTCATATTGCATGCACTTGTAATTCTTTCTTCCTAAGTCTCTCCCTTGATTCCTCATCCATCTTATTTATGATATCGATCCTAGCCCACCTAGTTGCTTCTATTTTTCCTTCCTCAAGTTGTTCAGGTCTGATATTGAGGAATATTTGGGGATATATGACAAATATATGATTTATAGTATCAAAGACATTCATTTGGTCTGGTTCCCCATTATTCATTTGGCATTAATTTTCCCAATGTACATCCCCACAAGGTAAACACCAAGGATTCTCATCTACATTGTTTGAGGGGGATAGAGTGTTGGGAACCCTTTGCTCGTTAGGAGCTCAAGGTCTCCAATCTTGGCTAGGATTTTTAGGCGACCCCCTAAAAGGAGGCTTGGGGGCTTGTTTTTGTGCCCTCTTCAAATTAGTGATCTTATTCATCATCAAGGTTTGGTTCTTGACATGGTCATTTACAACCTCTTCAATTTGTGCCCATGGAGTGCTAACATCTTGAGTGGGCTCAACATTGTGTGTTATCCTTGGTTTGGTATCAATCTTGACTCTCAAGGCATAGAAAGGTTCTATCTTGCATAATGAAATATTAGCCTCAATTTTTGTAGCCATCTCTTGGGCTTCTTCAATGGTCTTTGGGCCCTTGTCCTTGAGAAACTACCCAAAGTGTCCTGGGAAAGACTTGATGCAGAGGAAGAGAAGGTAATCCTTTCTAGGGTGATTATTTCTAGGGATTTGTTGAAGCAACTTTTCAAACTTGGTATCAAATTCTCTAACAGTTTCATTTTCCAACTTCTTTATTTTAGTACGTCACATCAACAACAGGTTGGGATCTTCTTTAGTGCTCCTCATATTAAGAAAGGTTTCCTCAAGTTGACTCATGGTATTAATACTCTTGATAGGTATATCGTTGTACCATTTCCTAGCATAAGTGGTAAAAGTGGATAAGAAAATTTTCATCACTAGATATTTAGCATCATCACTCACGGGATTAAGCTAGAAGAAATCCCAAAAGTTACTTATATGCACTTCAGTAGTGGTCACATAATTACCAAAAAAATTGGGCAACCATTTTCCATACTTAGGAGGCATATGTTGGGGGTATCTTGTGATAACATACATGTCCAAAGGCTTAAATATATTGGATTCCCATTTCTTTTGATCCATTGTAGGTAAAGGAAGGTTTCCACCAAACAAGGATTTTACTACAGGTGAGTTGCAAGGAAACCTTCTCTTGTAGGACTTAGGAGGGTTAGTATACCTCCTTGAGCTTTGTGCAGTCTCCAAACGATCATCCTTATATCATCAAAGGAAGGTGAGAGAATTAACCTCAGTGGAGTCTCCAGGTAAACCTAAAAGATAAGGTCTTCGGGAAAATTTTACCAAATATATGTTTTTGAGGAGAATGACTCAATCCTCACCGAAAATAGTGCCAAAATGTTATCACAGGATTTGTACTTGTGAAAATCCCAACACAAGACCCCAACTCTTGTGTAACTATGGAAGATCCTACCACCGTCACCTTAGTATGAACTTCCCTCATTTTAGTGATGGAAGAGGTTCACCAAAAGGGAGGCTTCCCTGGTGACCTCAAGGGATAAAAGTAGCAAGTATAGTAGCCAAGCCTACCACCCCCTCTCTTGATCACCGAAATATTGGTCTAGGTCAAAGTAGTAGGAGAGGTATGATGTTGTTTGAATACCTACCTAGAACAAGAACGCTTTACAACATATATATGATTATTTCCAAGTCCAAACATACAATTAATACCTCTTGAAGACACTAGGCAATATAGGTTTCAATGATTGTTATAAATTTGTTGTAGTAAACAATGATATAATAACAATAAATGATTTATAATAGCAGAAACAATTAGTGCTTAGAAATAAAGCAATTGATCATCAAAACTTAGCATACACCCACTAAAACATTATTCAATTGTTACATCCACTTTATGAATAAGTTAGGCCACCTTTACAAGTGTGTATGCAACAAATTGGAGTGTTATCAGATGGTTGTATAATTCTTTTGTAACAACAACAAATTATCTAATGAGTTTGTCAATGTTAGAGTTAGTTAGGTTAGTAGAATTCTTAAGAGAGTTGAGAGAAAGATTTTGTTGATCCATTCACCATGAGAATGCTTTGAGACTAGTTCCTTTCAAGGGTTATGGAGTCTTCAACAACAAATGCAACTAAGCTTGAATGATGGCCTACTTGAAACCAGGAGGTAGGATTCAATCTCTAAGGTACTAAAACATTAGGGCCTTAAGTTTTCATTATTGAAGAGAAGGATTTCTAGAGTGCAAGCACATTTGGGCCCTAGACACCTTTTCTCCCTTCTTGTAGCTCCAACTAAGTCAAAGTCAAATTCTAGGGATTAAATCCTAAAGTTCTAGATCTTTAGGGATTTAGGGTTCTAACCCTAGCAAGGATTGTTTGACAAAATTTGGACAAAAATCACCTTGTGAGAGGAAGAAGCACCACTTATGTCATATAAACTAGTTTAGAGAGGCACAAGTGACATACCTTTTAAATGATGCTTGATCCTATAGTGTTGTCTTTGTTGCTCCATATTTGAGTTTGCGAGATGGTGAACTTGTTTAAGAATCACAAACCAACAAAGAGAAAGAGAACAAAGATATATATATTCCAATGAATTCTATGTATAAGATCAAGGAGTTATACAATAAAAGGCAAGATGTCTTTATAGGGAAGAAATGTATTGATGCATTATATTAAATGGAAAGTGGAGAATACAACCCATGCCTTGGTGTTGCAAAGTCCTTTTAAGTGTCTCTTTTCTCAAACACACACACCTTTTCTCCAATGCCTTTGATGAAGAAGATCCACAATCCGACTTAGAGAGCTAAAGCAAAACTATCTCAGGTATAACCTGTAGTAGAAATCTTCATGCATATGAAAGCCCTTGCAAACATTATCCTTTTCCATAAGAGATCCCTCTTTATATAGAGTGAAGGATTGATGGATGAGGATATTAGGATGATCCCACTAAATCAGAGAAGCGAGTAAGATCCAAACCGATCGGAGGCCACCTCATACTCTAGAAGATTCTCTTCGAGAACATTCGTGAATTTTGACTTTTCCTTTTTTTGAGCATCATTGCACCCTATGTACAGGCAGCCTACAACGACGTCACAATATAGATTTGGTGCAGAGTGCGACGATCAAGCATCATCTCACCCATGCATACAACACGGTGCGACGACCTTCCTTGTCATAGTTTTTGAAAGAGGAAAAACAAACCACTTTTCTCATGGAGAAAGTCTCTTTTAATATTTTCAGGTAACATGGAAATGAGTTAAGCACATGTTGTCATATGATCACTGGGGTGAAAAAAATAATGTGTAACAAAATTCCCCCCCAAAGTATGAAACTGGAACTTGTGACAGCTGAGATACTTTGTAGAATGTGTGTGTTGAAAACAAGGAGCGCATTGATCGAGAACCTGCAAACAATCAAGCATATGCATAATAACATACCATATTTTGAGGTAGGAATTCCCATAATCAGACTACAAGTGACTATAATCATCAGCATCAAGTGAGTCATGGCCACTAAATATACACTGTGGATCCATGTCATCATGATTCAGCATATCCACCAGAAATACACTGTGGATCTATGCTCTAAAAGAATTCAAATTTGGACATAGACATGAGACATGCACAATGGATCTATTTGTCAATACAAACTTATGAATACTCCGTCGCAACTTGTACCAAGAAGATGAGATCCAGGGTCTTCATTTCTGTAGAAATTTCGATACAAATTAATGCATTCTTGCGATTCTCCTGATATAACAATTTCCGTCATTTGTTAAATACAGAATCGCTTCTACTATTATTATTGCGGAAGCAATTAAACCATGATCACAACCACAATGCACAAAATGAAATATCAATAACACACAACACAAAAGTTTTACCGGGAAAGCGTAAAGCTAAAAAACCCACTATCATATATTATGTATATCATGAATCATGAAACAATCTCATACAAAACTCTAATCCAAGAGATCTCAATACAATATAATCATCTCACACTGTCATACACAAATTAGCAAATACCTATGAAAATTTCTGTGTCCAGACAGCCTACCTCCTCTGCATAATCTCTACAATCCAAATTCTCACAATGAATCGAATGAATTCAATTGCCTCGTTTGCACATGCTCATAAGCATATCCACTGCATGTGTGAACAAATCACAACTGATAGCCAAACTGTCCCTTTCACCTGTTTTCTCAACTGGTGTCCATTGGAACTAACATGCATGTAGTTAACCGTGGAGAATCTTCAGTTGCATGTGAGTTAACTGATTGTGAATTAATGAATAATTAATTCACTAAACTCACACTAATACAACTAAGCTTAACTCACTTAACTACACTTGTAATTTTGTTACAATTCCAAATCACTCAATTATGAATGAGATAATAGATTAATATTTATTGTCTAATTTAATTAAGGGAAAACTAAATTAGACACATGTTTCTTGTTAACTTTTCAACACTCCCTCTCAAAAATAAAGGGATTATCCTTCACCCCATTCCTGTCTCTATGATATTTGAATTTGCTCCTGGTGAGCGCCTTCGTCAGAATGTCTGCATCCTGATCTTCCGTAGGAATGTATTGAAGCAACATGATCTTCTGCTGCACACAATCTCTGAGATGATGATACCAAATATCTATATGCTTAGATCTGTCATGAAACACAGGATTAATAAAGAGTTTAATGCAACTCTAATTATCACAATAAATCACTGTCGGATCTAAGTGAGAACCAAACAAACCAACCAAGATCTTCCTCATCCAGATAGCCTCACATACAGCTTGGCTCGTTGCCATGTATTCCACTTCCGCTAAACTAAGTGCCACGGATCTTTGTTTCCTGCTGTACCAAGAAACAGCTGTAGATCCGATACTAAAGATCCCTCATGATGTGCTCTTCCTGTCCGTTGGGATTCCTGCCCAATCTGCATCCGTGAAGCCATGCAACTTCACCTCATCCGTCTATCTATACCATAATCCATACTCAAATGTGCCCTTCATATATCTCAGGACATGCTTACCTGCCCTCCAAAAGAGTTTGGTAGGCTTAACCATCGCTTGAATTAGTTGGTTAACCGCATAGAAAATGTCTGGTCTCATATTCACTAAATACATTAGTGAACCCACTAACTGTCGATAGACAGT
>CBVK0102510046.1:0-15907 GCA_900067695.1 Picea abies
TTGATAGCATATTTGTTTTCATAGCATACTTGAGAAGAGAGTTGATTTTTGTATTCATTTCCATCTGTTGTGGTTTACCCTAGCCATAGAGAGATTTTCATTGTATCAAAATTGATGACAATACCGGGGATCTAAATATTCTTTCTTATGGTTTGGAGTACTTTTCTCCTTATATTTCTCTCGTTCCTATTGTGTTTCTTATCGTATCATTGCTTGACAGCCTCTGTTCACTTTGGGTCTGAGTTTTCAGCCTTCTCCCTTGACTGGCCTTGTTTTTTGAAACATATATGTGTTTTTTGGCTTGACAGTCGTGTACATAGGTAGGTTGTCCCTCTGCAAGATGCGTACATATGCTCTGGTTCCTTGAACAATCATGTACATCAATTTTCCTTGCTTGTTTGCTAGGTCTGGTGTTTGTTGGGTGGGATTTGATGTTTGCTGAGTCTTCTTGGGTCTTTGTAGTGCCTGTTAAGTGTCAGTGGGATGACATGAAACTTGTCTTTGGTTGAATTTTTGGGCAGAGTCTTTCTCATCACCTTTTCATTTTAGTATTTAGGTGACACTATAGAAGCGGCCGCGACAACTTGTCCACAGGTAGGTTGTCCCTCTGCAAGATGCGTACATATGCTCTGGTTCCTTGAACAATCATGTACATCAATTTTCCTTGCTTGTTTGCTAGGTCTGGTGTTTGTTGGGTGGGATTTGATGTTTGCTGAGTCTTCTTGGGTCTTTGTAGTGCCTGTTAAGTGTCAGTGGGATGACATGAAACTTGTCTTTGGTTGAATTTTTGGGCAGAGTCTTTCTCATCACCTTTTCATTTTGATTGTCCTTGTACATTGGGTTGGGTGTTTTGTTGCTTGGTATCCTTCTTGAGTTATCTCTTTCTATACACAATAGAGTTTATATATCAAGTTGATTTTCAGTCCATGCATTTTTATTTTTATTATATTGAAAATACAAAAATATTAGGCATTTTTCATTGCTTGNNNATTTTTATTATATTGAAAATACAAAAATATTAGGCATTTTTCATTGCTTGGCATTTTGGTCTTTTGAGTCCTTGTCATTAGCTTAGTGCATGTAATGAAATATTTCATTTTTACTTAAAAATTTCAAAGTTGAATTTGAAAATTGCATTTGTTTTAGAAGCATATCATTCATTGAAAATTGAAGTTAGGAATTTTCATTAGATTCATATTTACTTTTCTTGCAAAATCATAACATCATGAGTTTCACTAGCATAACTTTCTGAGTAATCATGGCCACTAAAATTAACTCTATAATTTAAAATTTATTAGTCATGATTTTATTTTTTAGGGTACACAAACTAGCTTAGGATTTAGTGCCTTGGAATAGGATTTTGTGATTAAAATTTACAAGGTAATTAAATCAACATATGTGTCTGAGAAAGGGACAGGAGAAATCCATTGTATAATTGGTAATATCAGGGGGCTTCGCTCACACTAGAGTTAATAACAAGGTCGCACAAGGTTGGTTGAATGGATATCCCCCCGATACCTTCTTAGCGTCAAAGATATTTCTGGGGATCTATTCGTATCTAGGGATATTGTTGGTGCCTTTACATCTATTAGAGGCGATAATTTCAAGGTTTTGGGATTTTCTACCTTTCCCATATGGTGGACCTGACTTACGACTGCTCACCTATGCATCAATTATACATTGGTTTATTAGTTGCTTGACTTAGGCGCCACATAGGTTACCTGCAGGGGTTATTCTGCAGGTACCCTGGGTTAGATAAGCATCAGACAACACAAAAAATTTATGGAGGATTACCTCTTCGTGGAGATCTGACCAATTGGTTGTTAAGCCCATGAGAGACCTTATAACTAATTATGTTACCTCCAATATTTAGCAGGGATTCTCAGGCCCCTCTTGGGTGAGACATACCTTCTTTAGGGAGGGAGGCCATTTTCAGCCACTTTACCCCATTTGTGTGCGTATTGGCCATTTGACTTTTGGTGTTCTCTTTGATTACTAGTTGGCCTTAGGATTTATTTTTTGTCTTTAGAGTCTTAAGGCATTATGGAGTTGGACCAGTGTCCCCACCGGTTCTGTCACTTGTTACAGTTACCACAAGATTTTTAGTCTTTTCCTTGTGAAAGGCGTAGATTTATTAGGCGTGGTACGCACACCTCCACCATTCAGACTTGTGATTCTACAAGGATGAATATTGAACCTAGTCTTCAGAACACCGGGAGCCCTTCGACTCCCACACCCACTATAGTTAATGGAACCCCTTCGACTCCTGCAACCATAATGGTTGCAGTGTTGGAGGCACATATCATTATTATGGCTTGGCCTATAGTGAATGCTCAATCTCTTACCTCAAACCCTTTTGGGTCTTTTGGTCACTCACTGGGATATAATGTTCAGTCCATCCCTATGGCCTCTAGTCTTTTTTCCTATGGTATGTTGAACATTATTTTGCATTTTTTAAATGCCATCCTAGCTACTGGCCCTAATGCTAGCATTGGGCTTGGGGGAACTACACCTCCTTACACTCTATTTTCATTTGGTGGTTCTCAATTAATCCCTCAAATGACTCCTAATATGGGGGGTATTCCTACTTTTAACCCCAGGTCTAATCCTCTTGCTTTTGGGTGGAATAACTAATCTGGTAGACAAGATTCTACTCAAGTTCTCTCCTATATCCCAACCTCCGTGGTGTTGATTCTGACCAATACGTTTGGCACAAAGAATCCACCTCTATCCTCCAAATTCACACCTAGAGGAGGTCAATTTCAAGATTTGGGAAACCCCTAACCGGGATCCAATCCGGCTGGGGGAAATTTTTATAACCCCCATCAAAACATTCCTACTGGAATGATTCTCAACCAACCTTTTATGAATTAGCCTGAAGGAGGGACTTACAATCCTAGACATAGCCGTGGTGCTTACCAAAACCCTAGATGGGTTCCAGTTCCTCAAACACAATCTTTCCCGGGATCTTGGGGCCAGATGCCGCAAACCCGTCTCCCTTTTCTAGCCATGCTTAATATGCCAGACTTGTCTAAGTTGATGAATGACCCTATGAATCATGATCCTACATGGCCTCCCATCCCCACCAAGCTTCCTTCATGCATTCCAAAATTCTAAGGTAAGAATGGTGAGGATCCTTGTGATCATGTTACTACCTTTCACCTATGATGCTCCTTGAATTCCCTTAATGACGATTCTATTCGTTTAAGATTATTTCAACGTGCCCTCATTGGGGTCACTATGAAATGGTATATTGAGCTACCTAGGGGGGCATATGGGAACTTTAATCAGCTGGTGTTGGTCTTCCTTAACCACTTCTAATTGTCATTTCATTATGATGTTGGCCTAGAACTTATGTTGACTTTACGCCAGTACACTACCACTCATATCTTGGAACATATCCAGGAGTGGTACAGACGAAAGAGGTTTATTAAGACCTCCATACCTCCTTCCTTTCTTTTAGAATGGTTCCTGAAGTATTTCCATGCTCCTATCTCAAAGGATGTTGCTACATCCAAGGTTACCATTGAGGAAGAAGTGATCTTTAAAGCCCAACAGTTATATCTCATATATGCTCAGACTGGGATGTTATACCACATTCTTCCAGATGCATCACAGTCAACTTACAACCTTAGAAAAAGTCCCAGACCTCATGTCGATGGAATTGTAGGATATTCTAATGTAAAATCCCCAGACTCGACGACCAACCATTTGAAAGAGTTGTCTCTAAACCAGTCTTCAGGAGGGCCAACTTCATCTTTGTCTTCCAACCCCACTCAGTTGGTGGATGTACATTCTATGCAATCGTTGGCCAACCCAAATGGTAACCAGAAACTAGGTGGGAATAAAAAGAAAGGACGTAATAATCATTAGGGTGGGAGAAATGGTAATAAACCCAATGAAAATGGTAATAATGAGAAGACAAATAATAATATTGGAGAGGGCAAGAGAGAAATATGTAAGGTGAAATTTACCTGTAAGATTTTGTTACACCTCAAAATTACTCACTTCGATAGTGTCACAAGTGTCATCATTACAAGTGTTGTAAGTGTCACATGTTGGCCGCAAGTGTCACATATTAACTACAAGTGTTACAAGTGTCAAAAAAAGTATACCACCATCTTTCCTATGTCGTGCATTTAACAAAATCAAAAAGACACTTAAGACACCCCAAAGACTAGTTTTGAAGAAGAGAAGTCACTTGACAGGGAGTAAAAACCTTTTTCCATGGAAAAAACACTCAAAAACTACATTTTGAAGAGGAGCGCTCCCCTGCCCACTGTTAGGGAGTGTTGGCACTCCTTGAGCCTCTTTGGGGGAGTGCTTGAGCACCCTGTGCACCCTTTTGGGGGAGGGCTACCCTTTTTTAGCAAATTCTGGGTTTGTTGAGGAAAATAATGGAAGAATCCCTCAATTCCTAAAGGTAGTTGGATTCAAATAGATGGTCAAGGCATGATCTTAGGGTAGATCCTCAACTGAAGGAGAAGAATCCTCAACTCATCCCAAATATCTCTTAAGTGGTTGGACCTCTCCAAGGTTATATAAAGAGGCCTTCTCATGGTGAAAGGTATATGGTGGAGACTAGAGATTGATACCAAACTTATGATTATTGACAGAAGACAAGGAAGATTGATAATTATACCTAACTTATGGTCTCATAAGAAGGTATTGACAATGGAGATTGAGAATTACATCAAACTTATGATCTCATGAGTGAGATGTCATCAAAGAAATTAGTGGAGATTGATTGAGTAAAGGGGTTGTACAAGGAGAATTGGAAGAGGGTGTTGCACCTTCATTCAAAGGATTGTAAGTACTTTTACTTGTTTTCATTAATATAATCAATGCTTGGCCTGTTTCTTTCAAAATTGTTCTTGTTCCACATGAGTTTTTCTGCAGTAGATGGATCTATGTTTGAGCTAATCTCAGTAGAGTAGGAAGTCTTTTGGTACCCTTTTTTTTTACAGGATCTATCAAGGAGCTTAGGATCGAAGCTCAGCCAGGACTTTGCAAGGACAAACGTCTCTAATAAGGAACATATATTTCTCCTTCTCTTTCATTCATTATCTTGATAGGATCTAAAAGGAAGTCAGTGTTCATGTTAAGCACTTTCTGTCTTGGCCTTAGAAGTCTAGAGACTAAGAGGAAATCCAATTGTCTGTAGGGGGATTCACCTACAACAGAAATTGGTGACTCCACTGGGGAGGAGCTTTGATTTTTGTTCCCCACTCCTGTGATCTCGAATCCTCCCAATGTTTCAACTACATCTAATAATTTAGATGTCAGTACACCACCCACACATCAACCTCCCGTCGAATTTTCTCCTTCTTCACCCATTAAGTCTCCTTCCCTTTCTCCTTCTTCGTCTAGTGAAATATCTAAAGCAAGTATCCAGGTTCATTAGAAGAAGAAGAAATAGAAAGAGAAGAAGAAGAAGATCCCAAAAAGGACCAAGGCCCCAACAACAGCAGATGTTTGATCCAAGCAACCAGTTATTTTTAATAGTACTAGGAGTGTTGATGAGGTCAACAAGATTAAAATGAAGAATCTGAAACCCAAATTCCCTTGCAGTCTTTGTCAGGGTGACCACTTTCTAATGGATTTCCCTGGTATTCCCAAGGTCTTAGAAATGTGTTCCTCCACATCATCGGGCTCTGCTAGTCATGTCGGTGATACCCCATTAACTAGTGACGTTAAGGTTGGTAAGAAGAAGACAATTGTCAAATTCCCTTGCATGTTATGCAAAGGTGATCATTATTCTCACCTTTGTCCTCATCTGGACGAGGCTTATTCTCTTTTGGAAAAACTTCAACTTCCAAAAGGTTATCGTAATATTTCCCCCAACCCATCGTTAGTTGATGGAATGGTCAATTCGGTTCCATCCCCAGTCAGTCTGGTTGATCAGGTGGTTAATCTAGTTTCATCCTCAATTGAACCACAAACCCAAGTAGTTGATCCAGTTTCGTCATTGATCCAATTCTATCATCTGTTTTCATCCTTGATAGACCCCATTCTCCCATTAGAGAGTGACACCAAAGTGATTGATCTGTTTCCACCAGTCGATCCCATTCTCCCCTTCAAGAATGAAACCCAAGTGGTCGATCTGGTTCCATCATCAGTCGATCCCACTCCTCCTTTGACGAGTGCCAAAGTGGCTGATCTAGTCCCTTCCTTTGTCAGTCCCACCCTTTCTCTTAAGAGTTCCTACATGGTTAATCCGATCCCATCATTGGTCAATCCCACTCTTCCTCTAAAGAGTGCCTGCGTGGTCGATCTGATCTCATCATCGGTCGATCCTACTCTCCCTCTAGAAAGTAAACCCGATACTGCCCACGTTTTTCTCGTTGATATAGAATTTACCATGTTGGGGGGCATTCCTCATTCTCCTGTGAAACCCCCTCCAAGAAATGAGGCCATCCTTTTTTATTGGGGTGTGCTAACTGGACCTTGTGTTCCTTCTCACATTCCTTTCCAGATTACAGCACAGGTTTGTGGTTGGGAAGTTCCTCAAACGCTAATAAATGAAGGTGCAACCATTAATATTTTGTCCTCTGGTGCTTGGAATGCTTTGGGTTGTCCTCAGCTTGCATCAGTTACACATAATCTATTAGATTTTAACAGAAGAACTAGTCAACCTTTAGGGGCCCTTCCTCAGTTTCTGTTAACTTTGGGAGGGAAAACTATCTTTATTGATGTCATGGTAGTCCGAGACCCCTTGGATTTGTCTTTACTCCTTGGGTGGGATTATGTATATTCCATGAAAGTTGTCGTGTCCACTCTTTTTTGTGTGCTATCTTTCCCTCATGATGAAAGAATTGTGACTATTAATCAACTTTCCCTCATCGGTCCTGACTGGATTACCTCCCTAAATGGTTCTTATATGACGACAATATCACCCCCTCCGCATGTCAATTATGTGGCATTGTCTCTCATGACTTCGAATCCCGATGATTTGGATCTGGTAGTTGACATGGTGATCTCTTCGGTAGGGATATTGGAGCCTGATCTCCTTACCCCTATCGTGACCCTCGACATGTGTTCCTTCCAGAGTGATTTTCTTCCATCCAGTGAAGATCTCTTGGAAGCCATTACCGAGTTTTGTCCCTTGACATCCAGAGTGTTATTTTGTTGGAAGCCATGATCAATAAGAGTCCACAAGCATAGTTTATCTTCTCTGTGGAAAGCTCGTGAAAATATGAAACTGAGGTCACAAGCATAGTTTTCTCTTCTCTGTAGCAAGCTCATTAAAAAATAAAACATAGGCCTTGAGCATAGTTTTCCTCTCTATAGAAAGCTCATTAAACAATGAAACAACAATCTGGGGATTGAACCCAAATCCCTGAGCATAGCTATTTTCCTGTGTCAAGCTTGTTAAAAAATGAAACAGTCACCTCTCTTGAATCTTCATTTCATCCACCCTTGTCCTTTTTCTCCATCTAGTAGAGAAATTGCTGACAACCTCAAAGTCAGTGATTGAATTGAAGCTTGTAGGGCATGTCTCTAGCCTTTGATGATCATTCTGGAGTTAATCCCCCATATTTCAAGATGGGGGCATACCGAGCTTATTCTTTATTCTTTCTTGTGCTTGTAAATACGTGAGAATGCAATTGGGTAAACTTTTATATCTTTCTCGGACCTGCATGGATATACGAAAAAGGAACCCCCTGGAGTCATCTTTGAGCTCTTTTCAGACTCTCTAAACATGAAAAGATTGTCGAGGGATCTTGCTTCCTTTCCCACTCATTAAAAGGTTTGAAAGGGCATCTTTTGAGTGATAATTTATCTCTTTTTCTGCCTCGTGAGACTAACATTATGAAAAAGGACAAAATTGGAGTCATCTTTAAGTTGTTTTCAGATTCTCTAAATATGAAAAACCACTGATTTTACCTTCTCTGGACTTGCTAAACAATCATACATTAAAGGGCCCATATGGGACCAAACCCTTACTTCTTCCAGTTCGTTAAACAAAGGAAGAGGGACTTACCGAAGGTGATTCATATCGGGCATGTGTTACCCTCCTCGATCTCGTTAAATTAAAAAGAGATACTCATCTATCTAGATGGGGGGGAAATTGAAAGAAGCAAGCCAATCATTCTTTTGAGAACATTACCAATAACCCTTATGGTCGCCCGTGAACATTGCACTTTGTCTCTGCATGCATTTTAATCCGTTGAACCTCTGCACTAAGACAATCCTCTGAGTTTCTTTTACTCCTTTAGGTAACTTGACGAAAATCACAGCATCCACTGCATCATCAAGTTTTGGTCTATATCCAGTTTCTGTTGTTGTTCCTCAATGTTCAAGGGAAGTATCTTCCTCAAGAGTCAGCCATCACAAATATACTATTTCAATATCCATGTCAGTCCATGTTCATTTGATCTACCAACTACATCTCTGTGTCAGTTTCATGTCATTTATGGGGGATACATCAAGGCCCTCCTTCGACAAGTCTATTCTTGTCAACTTTATCACATTATCCAGGAAGTAGACTTAGAAACCAGTTAGTACCTTGGGACCTGCATGCCTCAATGGCAGGCTCCTCATGTCCGACAGTGGGTTTACATCATTGACGTATGATCGGATGATTCCATAGATGTTTGACTTCAGCTCATTCATTCATATTCACTGGGATGTACTAGAGTACCTTGGGAATCATTGACATCAATGGTGATCTCCCTCACGCTTGTTAACGATTTACATCATTGATCGGTAATCAAGTGGTTTATGCCATGTTCGACATCAACACATCTATTCACATGGTTAGATTCATACTGCATCGGGATCGGTAAGTAGACCCTGGGTTGAGTGTCATCACTCTTATGTATACTTTGCCCAGGTTGCTAAGGAGTTCTTTTGAACTATGACACATATACTATTACATAGATCCACATTGTATTGGTCGTGGCTATGTCTTGCCATCTTGTAGATCCACTGTGTATTCTTTGTGGCTACGATTTTTCAATATAATTATCGATCCGCAGTGTATTTTATGGCCACCATATCTAAACAGTCTATATCACTCAAGCATAGGTATGCCTTCCTTCGGTTTGAAACATGTCATAATATTTGTTTGACGGTTGTGTGCATATTTTTCCGGTTTCTCTGTGTCCATACCCTTGCTCAAAAAAGTCTACAAAGTGCTTCAGTCATCATCGTCTTCTAACTTTGTACTTTGGGGGGAAATTTGTTACACCTCAAAATTACTCACTTCGATAGTGTCTCAAGTGTTGTCATTACAAGTGTTGTAAGTGTCACATCTTGTCCTCAAGTGTCGCATCTTAACTACAAGTATTGCAAGTGTCACAAAATGTATACTATCATCTTACCTATGTTGTGCCTCTAATGACATCACAAAGACACTTAAGACACCCCAAAGACTAGTTTTGAAGAAGAGAAGTTACTTGACAGGGAGTACAAACCTTTTTCCATGGAAAAAACACTCAAAAAATGAATTTTGGAGAGGAGAACTCCCCTACCCATTGTTAGGGAGTGATGACACTCCCTAAGCCTCTTTGGGGGAGTTCTTGAGCACCTTGTGCACACGTTTTGGGGAGAACTGCCCTTTTTTTAGCAAATTCTTGGTTTGTTGAGGAAAATAACAGAAGAATCCCTCAATTCCTGAAGGTAGTTGGATTTGAATATATGGTCAAGGCATGATCGTAGGGGAGATCCTCAACTGAAGGAGAAGAATCCTCAACTCATCCCAAAGATATCTCAAGTGGTTGGACCTCTCCAAGGTTATATAAGGAGGCCTTCTCATGGTGAAAGTTAGATGGTGGAGACTAGAGATTGATACCAAACTTATGATCCTATAAGTGGTATTGACATATGACAAGGAACATTGAGAATTATCCCTAACTTATGATCTCATAAGAAGGCATTGACAATGGATATTGAGAATTACATCAAACTTATGATCTCATGAGTGATATTTCATCAAAGTAATCGGTGGAGATTGATTGAGAAAAGGGGTTGGACAAGGAGAGCTGGAAGAGGTTGTTGCACCTTCATTCAAAGGATTGTAAGTACTTTTACTTGTTCTCATTAATATAATCAATGCTTGGCCTGTTTATTTCAAACTTGTGCTTGTTACACATGAGTTTGTCTGTAGTAGATGGATCAATGTTTGATCTAATCTTAGTAGATTAGGAAGTATTTTGTACCTTTTTTTGTTTTACGGGATCTATCAAGGAGCTTAGGATTGAAGCTCAAGCAGGAATTTGCAAGGACAAACATCGCTAATAAGGTACACATCTTTCTCCTTCTCTTTCATTCATTAGCTTGATAGGATCTAAAAGGAAGTCAGTGTTCATGTTAAGCACTTTCTTTCTTGGCCTTAGAAGTCTAGAGACCAAGAAGGAATCCACTTGTCCACAGGGGGATTCACCTACAACAACTTTGTACAAATGACCACCTTAATCATTTATGCCCCAAACTTGAGAAATTTGTGAGGCTATTATCTCTACCATTTGTCGTACTGATGAATCATTTTCAACATAACCAACACATTTCCTTGTAGTCCTCAAACACCAAAAATGCAATTGGTGGATGTCAAAACCTGACATTGCAATATGGTGACTGTTTGTGTATCAATATGGTCGATGAAAAAGTTAATGTAGCCACTCGATATCGAGATTATATATCTTCACAAGCTACTTCTAGTCTAGAATATCCTCCTCCTCCTCCGGGAAAGACTTTATAGATTGAAAAACCAGAGGCACCACCTTGTATTTCAAAAGGAGTACTCAAGCACTCTACCCACAATACAAATGCTAGAGTCACCCAAAACTACTCTATTGTTGAGGAACTGGGTCAAACCCCTTGTGCGATGTCAACTTTAGAGGTACTCCAGACGTGTCCTTCACAGAGGAATGCCTTAATATCTGCGTTAGGAGCTCTAGAACCTACTGACTCAAAATTTATCAAGTTTGACGTCACAGATGTGAAGCCTCACTTGCCTTACCATGTGGCATTCCAAATCCATGTGGAGTACTCAAAGTATACCTTCAAACGTGCGATTGTTGATGAAGACACTGCTACATGTGTGATGTCCACGATCTATTGGAAATATCTCAGTTCTCTGACTTTTTCTAAGTCATCCAACATGTTGACTAATTTTGAAGGTCATTCCTTCCACCCTCATGGTATTCTTCCTGCCTTTCTGGTCCAGTTAGGTGCAAAAATAGTAGAGGTGGAGGTTGAGGTAGTTGATGTGCCTCTTGATTATAACTTGTTACTAGGACGCAATTGCACCTATGCTATGGTCATTGTCATATCATTCATCTTTCGTACTCTTTGTTTTCGTCATGAAGGGAATATCATGATGATCGACCAGTTATCCTTTGCGTACTCTAGTCCTAATGCATCTGTTGGACTGTCAATCCTTGTGATCTACAATTCTCAGTCGGCAACTAAGATTATCGATGTCAAAATGTATTATTACCTTATGGGTACTTTTGACTTTACGACACCAATTCACCATGTTTACGCCATGTCTAGTAGGCCCGTTTCGACAGGGAGGTCCATTCCTTTCTGCACTTCCTATTTTAGTGATCCATGGGCCCTAGCTTCCCCAACTTCGTCTTGTGAAGGTCAGTCACATGATAAAATGGCCATGCCATTATCGACAATAGAGATTGCATATCAATTTGTTCTTGACTCTTCCGCTGATCTCGATCATGTTACCTCATCGACGGACGAGGAGGATCCCGTTCTTAGGCCCATGTGGGCCACTTTGTTGTCTTGTTCACATGACTACCTCAATGGGACTTTAACTTCAGATGAAGCCATGATAGAAGCCATGAATGGTTCTGAAAAACCTTGGGATGATATGCATCACTGCTCTTATTTTCTCCTAGATCTTGATCAAATCGAACAAGATGACTTTCGATCTACTTTGAGTGAGATAGTCGGTCACGCCATAGATGTCATAGTTGCACTTGATAAGCACAACATTTATGCCAAAGGAAATATGGCGAGTATTTATTCTACCATTACGATCGATGTCTCTCGTACCCATAGCAATATTGAGAACATGCATATTGATGCAGATTGTTTGCCAGAGGAAATCCTGATATACACCAAACTCTTCAAGGAATTCCAAGATGTATTTGTTTGGACATATGAAGAGATGCCAGGAATCGACCCCCGTATTGTCAAGCATGAGATTATAACTTATCTGGATGTGAAACCTATTCGACAACGTTTTAGAGCTATCAATCCCTGGAAGTCATATGTTATTAGGGCAGAGGTGGAGAGGCTACTTAATGTTGGCTTCATCTACGTAGTTGCCTTGACTGGATGGGTATCCAATCTCGTTCCTGTGAATAAGAAGCAAGGAAATATATGTCTATGTATGGACTTCTGTGACCTGAAGAAAGCATGTCCTAAAGATAACTTCTTGACACTTTTCATCGATTATATTCTCGACGAGCGTGCAGGAAGTGAAGTGTTTTCTTTCATGGATGGATTTTTAGGGTATAACCAAATTCAAATTAAACCTGAGGATCAACACAAGATGACATTTATTTGTCCTTGGGGTACTTTTGCATATTGGAAAATGCCTTTCAACCTTAAAAACCTTGTATAAACCTTCCAACATGCCATGAACTTCTCTTTTCATGATCTTAAGCATATAATTGAATCTTACCTTGACAATCTTACTGCTCACTCTCATAAGAGAGCAGATCACACTACGCACATTTGACTTGTTTTTGAAAGATGTCATTACTATAGAATCTGGTTAAACCCACATAACTGCATATTTTGCGTTAGGTATGGTCATCTTTTGGGATTTATAGTTTCCAAGATAGGGATCATTGTAGATCCGTTAAAGGTTGAGGCAATACTTCGATTACCTCCCCCGCACACTATTAGACAAATTCAAGGTTTATAGGGGAAAGATAATTTTTTACATCGATTTATAGTAAACTATGCCAATATCACTAAGGGTTTCATGCGTCTTTTGAATAAGGACACCCCTTTTATATGGGATGAGCGAGCACATGAGTCTTTCGATTCTTTGAAGAAATCCTTGGTATCGATGCCTCTGCTAAAGTATTCTGACTACAATAGGGATTACATTATTTATATTTCCGCGTCTGAGGAGAGGATTGATATGGTTTTGGTACAAGAGGATGATGAGCTCCACGAGCACGCCATCTACTATCTTAGTCGAAACTTAGTTGGTCCTAAGATTAATTATTATCACATTGAAAAGATAGCTTTGGATGCAGTTCACGCAGTCCAACGTTTACACCATTATATATTACTTTGCAAGACTACTGTGGTTTTCATTGTCAATCCATTTCAATACTTCCTTACTAGACGTATTATAGGGGGAAAATATAATAAATGGATTGTCATTTTACAAGAGTTTGATCTCGATTTTGCTTCTGCAAAATCCAAGAAATCACTAGTCTTTGCGGAGTTAATATATGGCTTTCCACGATTAGATGATTATTTGATCCATGTCAATTTGTTTGTGAATGAAAACATTTTTCTTGTCTCGTCATCCAACCATGGTATCGAGAAACTTTTCTCTATCTTCAAACTTTGAAATTCTCTCAACATGTCTCGCGAGATGACCGATGATGTGTAAGCTACCAAGCTAAAAATTATACTATTGTTGGTGGCACTTTGTATCGTCAAGGAGTAGACAATATCTTGCGTTGTTGTTTAACTCACAGAGAAGACGAGTCAATCATGAACGATTTCCATAGTGGGGCTTGTGGTGGTCATCTATTCGGGCTTGTGACAACCCAAAAAATTTTGCGAGTCGGTTATTTCTGGGCTACTATATTTAAAGATTGTATTGAAGTAGTTAAGAAGTGTCACCCTTGCTAGGTGTTCACTCGGAAAATGCACTCGCATCCATCCCCTCTTCATGCAGTCATTACCATCAGTCCCTTCACCAAGTGGGCAGTGGAGTTCGTGAATTGCAACCCAACTTCAGCTGGGGGGCATCAACACATTATTGTTGTCATCGACTACTTTATTAAGTGGGTTGAGGCCATGCTTACAATTAAATATAATGGGATGACTACCACCTTCTTCATATTCAATCAAATTATCACCTGTTTAGGTATCGTGAGTGATATTTTCACTAATCATGGCAGTCACTTTCAGAACGAAATGATGGAAGAAATAACATCTAAGGTGGGGTTTACACATGGTCATTATTATCCCTACTACCCCTAGGAAAATGGACAAGTAAAGGCCATCAACAATTCTCTCAAGACCATTTTGCAAAAACCTATCAGTAAGAGTAAGTATGATTGGCATATCATGCAATATCCCACACTCTGGGCATACTGAACCTTAGTCAAGACTGCCACCAATTTTTCCCCTTTCCAATTAGTGCATGGTGTGGAGTCGATATTACCTATTGAATGCGAAATCCATTCTCTTAAGTTGGCATTTGTGCTCCTACCTGACACTTCTGATATCAAGTGATGCCTTGTACACCTACAAAGTCTTGACGAGAAGTGTCGAGACGCCTCTACGACTATCGAGGTGGACAAAAGAGGTGTCAAGGTCTAGTACGATAAGTCTGTTTGTCCTCGATTGTATGTTGAGGGTGACTTGGTCCTACTGTATGATCAATCCAAAAAACCACTGGGGCCAGGCAAGTTTAAACCCATGTGGCACAACCCCTATATCATGTGATGTGTCTTAGAAAAAGGAGCCTATGAGTTAGAATATTATGAAGGGAATATGTTGGCCAAGCCTAAGAATGCGCTCTACTTGAAAATATATTATTGTTGAGACACAAGATCGAGAGAAACACTTTGTATACTAATGTACTTTAGTGTATATATATTTTCCCTTTCTTTTTGTCTTTAGCTTGCTTATCAAGTTTTCACTTGGTTGGAAGATGTCAATGGAGTCTTTGGTCTACCTAGGATTTATAGACATAGCCAGTCATACATGGAACTTGGCTTCCGCTGCTTGGGTGGTTTACTCACCCGAGGGTCTACTAGTGTATTTAGGTGGCGTATGCCTAGGGCCATCCATGAATAATGTGGTTGAATATAGCATCGTTATAGAAATTTTGCACGATGCTATCTCACATGGTATTTTCTCTTTAGAGGTTCAAATGGATTCCCAGTTGGTATTATGTCAGTTGAACGACAGTTACAGCATGTGTGATCCTACTTTACTTGGACGATTCCTACGGGCATGTCTTTTAGAACGACAATTTGATTTTATTACTTATTATCACATTCCTAGGAGTTCTAATCATGTATCCGATGCTTATGCTAATTTCATTTTATATTGGCAGTTGTCACATAAATAAAGCAAACAAAACCATCTCATCAATGTACACATTGTAAATATAAGAAAATCCGAAGATCCCTCTTTTATATATATTTCAAAAAATATGGTATTTATAGTACACAATTGGGACTGATACCCTCAATACACATATACAAATAATACTACAATATCCATGACATATACACCTGTGGCGCTGGATGTGTGTCATGGTAACAAACTATGGAATTTGTGAGACACTGAAAGAGTTGCACCCAATCTCTAGGCACAAAAACCACTTTCCACTGCATGGCTTCCGGCAGATCCTCTACCTGAACCATGGGAATCCTATGATTCAAAGGAGATAGGTTTCCTTGCACATTTTGTAGGACTCTCTCAACTTCTCCTACTGCCACCTTGTCTCCCTGATTCCTCCATTGATGTCGAGGAACCCCTTTCAGTTGCCATAGACCCACGTCTGCATTACACAAGTGTCTAGTTAGTACTTACGGTTGGGTGGAAATGGGAACCTCTCTCAGCAGTTACTTCACTATCGGTTTTCTTGATAAGTATTGTTATACTCTATGTATTAGAATTAAAATGATGGTTGAATGTCTATGTATATGATTAAATTTACATTATTTGATTAATC
>CBVK0102510047.1:0-12249 GCA_900067695.1 Picea abies
ATTAGACATGGGTCTTCACAAGAATTTAGGAATAAGTTTACGTTTCCTATATTGGTCAAGAAGTACCTTTCTCTGTTTTAGAGAGTAAGTTATGTGAATGGAAGGCACTTCCTTCAAAACAAATTGTCAAAGATACCATCGGCTCATGCACATGGCATTAACCAAATCTTGGCTAAGAACTATGAGTGGAGCCTCTACAACTCGATAAATTTCCCTGTAAGATTTTGTTACACCTCAAAATTACTCACTTCGATAGTGTCGCAAGTGTCATCATTACAAGTGTTGTAAGTGTCACATGTTGTCTGCAAGTGTCGCATATTAACTACAAGTGTTACAAGTGTCAAAAATAGTATACCACCATATTTCCTATGTCGTGCCTATAACGAAATTACAAAGACACTTAAGACACCCTAGAGACTAGTTTTGAAGAAGAGAAGTCACTTGACGGGGAGTACAAACCTTTTTCCATGGAAAAAACACTCAAAAACTAAATTTTGGAGAGGAGTGCTCCCCTACCCACTGTCAGGGAGTGTTGGCACTCCCTGAGCCTCTTTGGGGGAGTGCTTGAGCACGCTGTGCACCCTTTTGGGGGAGTGCTACCCTTTTTTTAGCAAATTATGGGTTTTTTGAGGCAAATAACGGAAGAATCCCACAATTCCTGAAGGTAGTTGGATTCGAATAGATGGTCAATGCATGATCTTAGGGGAGATCCTCAACTAAAGGAGAAGAATCCTCAACTCATCCCAAATATCTCCCAAGTGGTTGGACCTCTCCAAGGTTATATAAGGAGGCCTTCTCATGGTGAAAGGTAGATGTTGGAGACTAGAGATTGATACCAAACGTATGATCCTATAAGTGGTATTGACAAAAGATAAGGAAGATTGATAATTATACCTAACTTATGATCTCATAAGAAGGTACTGACAATGGAGATTGATAATTACATCAAACTTATGATCTCATGAGTGAGATGTCATAAAAGTAATCAATGGAGATTGATTGAGTAAAGGAGTTGGACAAGGAGAACCGGAAGAGGCTACTGCACCTTCATTCAAAGGATTGTAAGTACTTTTATGTGTTCTCATTAATATAATCAATGCTTGGCATGTTTCTTTCAAACTTGTTCTTGTTCCACATAAGTTTTTCTGCAGTAGATGGATCCATGTTTGAGCTAATCTTAGTAGAGTAGGAATTCTTTTGTACCTTTTTTTGTTTTACAGGATCTATCAAGGAGCTCAAGATTGAAGCTCAGCGAGCAATTTGCAAGGACAAACGTCGTTAATAAGGTACATATATTTCTCCTTCTCTTTCATTCATTAGCTTGATAGGATCTAAAAGGAAGTCAATGCTCATGTTAAGCACTTTCTGTCTTGGCCTTAGAAGTCTAGAGACCAAGAGGGAATCAACTTGTCCACAAGGGGATTCACCTACAACATAAATTGGTGACTCCACTGTGGAGGAGCTCTAATTTTTCTTCCCCACTCCTGTGATCTCAAATATTCCTAATGTTTCAACTGCACCTAATACTTTAGATGTCAGTACACCACCCACACATCAACCTCATGTCAACTTTTCTCCTTCTTCACCCATTAAGTCTCCTTCCCTTTCTCCTTCTTCGTCTAGTGAAATCTCTAAAGCAAGTATCCATGTTGATCAGAAGAAGAAGAAACAGAAAGAGAAGAAGAAGAAGACCCAAAAAGGACCAAGGCCCCAACAACATCAGATGTTGGATCCAAGAAACCAATTATTGTTAATAGTATTGGGAGTGTTGATGAGGTCAACAAGATTAAAATGAAGAATCTGAAACCCAAATTCCCTTACAGTCTTTGTCAGGGTGACCACTTTCTGAGGGATTTCCCTGGTATTCCCAAGGTCTTAGAAATGTGGTCCTCCACATCATCGACCTCTACTAGTCATGATGGTGATACCCCATCAACTAGTGACATTAAGGTTGGTAAGAAGAAGACAATTGTCAAATTCCCTTGCATGTTATGCAAAGGTGATCATTATTCTCACCTTTTTCTTCATATGGATGAGGCTTATTCTCTTTTGGAAAAACTTCAACTTCCAAAAGGTTATCGTAAGATTACCCCCAACCCATCGTTAGTTGATGGATTGGTCAATCCAGTTCCATCCCCGGTCAGTCCGGTTAATCAAGTGGTCAATCTAGTTTCATCCTTGATTGAACCACAAACCCAAGTAGTTGATCTAGTTCCATCATCGATCAGCCCTACTCTTCATCAAAAGAGTGTAACCCAAGTAGTCGATCTGTTTTCATCCTTGGTAGACCCCATTCTCCCATTAGAGAGTGACACCAAAGCGGTCAATTTGTTTCCACCCATCAATCCCATTCTCCCCTTCGAGAATGAAACCCAAGTGGTCAATCTAGTTCCATCATTAGTCAATCCCACTCCTCCTTTGACGAGTGCCAAAGTGGCTGATCCAGTCCCTTCCTTGGTCAGTCCCACCTTGCCTCTGAAGAGTGCCTGCATGGTTAATCCAATCCCATCATCGGTCAATCCCACTCTTCTTCTGAAGAGTGCCTGTGTGGTCAATCTGATCCCATCATCGATCGATCCTACTCTCCCTCTAGAAAGTAAACCCGATACTACCCACATTTTTCTTGTTGATATAGAATCTACCATGTTGGGGGGCATTCCTAATTCTCTCATGAAACCCCCTCCAAGTAATGAGGCCATCCTTCTTTATTGGGGTGAACTAACTGGACCTCATGTTCCTTCTCACATTCCTTTCCAAATTACAACACAGATTTGTGGTCGGGACATTCCTCAAATGCTAATAGATGAAGGTGCCTCCGTTAGTATTTTGTTCTCTATTTCTTGGCATGCTTTGGGTTGTCCTCAACTTGCATCAGTTACAGAGAATATATTATCTTTTAACAGAATAACTAGTCAACCTTTAGGGACCCTTCCTCAGTTTCTGTAACTTTGGGAGGGAAAACTATCTTTATTGATGTCATGGTAGTCCGAGACCCCTTGGATTTATGTTTACTCCTTGGGTGGGATTATGTATATTCCATGAAAGTTGTTGTGTCCACTCTTTTTCGTGTGATATCTTTCCCTCATGATGAAAGAATTGTGACTATTAATCAACTTTCCCTCATCGTTCTTGACTAGATTACCTCCCTAAATGGTTCTTATATGACGACAGTATCGCCCCACCGCATGTCAATTATGTGGCGTTGTCTCCCATGACTTCGAATCCCAATGATTTGGATCTGGTAGTTGACATGGTGATCTCTTCGGTAGGGATATTGGAGCCTGATCTCCTTACCCTTGTCGCAGCCCTCGACATGTGTTCCTTCCAGAGTGATTTTATTACATCCAGTGAAGATCTCTTGGAATCCATGACCGAGTTTTGTCCCTTGACATGGTGTTCTTCCATAGTGTTATTCTTTTGGAAGCCATGATCAATAAGAGTCCACGGGCATAGTTTATCTTCTCTATGGAAAGCTCGTTAAAAAATGAAACTGAGGTCACGAGCATACTTTTCTCTTCTCTGTAGCAAGCTCATTAAAAAATGAAACAAAGGCCTTGAGCATAGTTTTCCTCTCTATAGAAAGCTCATGAAAAAATGAAACAACAATCTGGGGATTGAACTTGGAGCCCTGAGCATATTTCTTTTCCTGTGTCAAGATCGTTAAAAAATGAAATAGTCACCTCTCTTGAATCTTCATTTCATCCAACCTTATCCTTTTTCTCCATCTAGTAGAGAAATTGGTGACAACCTCAAAGTTGGTGAATGAATTGAAGCTTGTAGGGCATGTCTCCAGCCTTTGATGTTCATTCTGGAGTTAATCCCCCAGCTTTCAAGATGGGGGCATACCAAGCTTAGTCTTTGTTCTTTCTTTTTCTCGTAAATACCTGAGAATGCAATTGGGTAAAATTTTATCTCTTTTTTGGACCTGCATGGATATATGAAAAAGGAACACCTTGGAGTCGTCTTTGATCTCTTTTCAGACTTTCTAAACATGAAAAGATTTTCGAGTGATATTGCTTCCTTTCCCACTCATTAAAAGGTTTGAAAGGGCGTCTTTCGAGTGATAATTTAGCTCTTTTTCAGCCTCGTGAGACTAACATTACGAAAAAGGACAACATTGCAGGTGTCTTTAAGTTGTTTTCAGACTCTCTAAATATGAAAAACCACTGATTTTACCTTCTCTAGACTCGCTAAACAATCATACATTGAAGGGCCCATATGGGACCAAACCCTTACTTCTTCTAGTTCGTTAAACAAAGGAAGAGGGACTTACCGAAGGTGATTCATACCGATCATGTGTTACCCTCCTCGAGCTCGTTAAATTAAAAAGAGGTACTCATCTATCTGGATGGGGGAAAAATTGAAAGAAGAAAGCCAAGCAGTCTTTTGAGAACATTACCAGTAACCCTTACGGTCGGCCTTGAACACAAAACTTTGTCTTTTCATGCATTTTAATCCGCTAAACCTCTGCACTGAGGCAATCCTCTGAGTTTCTTTTACTCCTTTGGGTAACTTGACGAAAATCACAGCATCCATTGCATCATCAAGTTTTTGTCCATGTCAAGTTTCTGCTATTGTTCCTCAGTGTTCAAGCGAAGTATCTTCCTCGAGAGTCAGCCATCACAAATATCATGTTTCAATACCTGTGTCAGTCCATGTTCATTTGATCTACCAACTACATCACTGTGTCAATTTCATGTCATTTATGGGGGATACATCAAGGCCCTCCTTCGACAAGTCTATTCCTATCAACATCAACACATTATCCGGGAACTAGACTTAGAAACTAGTTAGTACCTTGGGACCTACACACCTCAATGGCAGGCCTCGTCATGTCTGAAAGTTGGTTTACATCATTGAACTTTGATCATATGATTCCATAGATGTTTGATTTCATCTCATTCATTTATATTCATTGGGATGTACTAGAGTACCTTGGGAATCATTGACATCAATGGTGATCTCCCTCGCGCTTGTTAACAGTTTACATCATTGACCGGTAATCAAGTGGTTTATGCCATGTTTGACATCAGGACATCTATTCACATGGTTAGATTTGTATTGCATCGAGATCAGTAAGAAGAACCTGGGTTGAGTGTCATCACTCTTATGTATACTTTTCCCAGGTTGCGAAGGAGTTCTTTTGAACTATGACACATATAATGTTACATAGATCCACTTTGTATTGGTCGTGGCTATGTCTTGTCATCTCGTAGATCCACTGTGTATTATTTGTGGCTATGATTAGTCTAGGTCATAGAAGTATAGATCCACATTGTATCTGCAGTGGCTATACCATTTTTTCAATATAATTATCGATCTGCAGTGTATTTTATGGTGGCCATACCTAAAAATTATGTATCACTCAAGCATAGGTATGCCTTCCTTGGGTTTGAAACATGTCATAATATTTTTTTGACGGTTGTGTGCAGATTTTTTCAGTTTCTTTGCGTCCATACCCTTGCTCGAAAAAGTCTACAAAGTACTTCAGTCATCATCATCTTCTAACTTTGTACTTTGGGGGGAAATATGTTACACCTCAAAATTACTCACTTCGATAGTGTCGCAAGTGTTGTCATTACAAGTGTTGTAAGTGTCACATCTTGTCCTCAAGTGTTGCATATTAACTACAAGTGTTGCAAGTGTCACAAAAGTTATACTTCCATCTTGCATATGTTGTGCCTCTAACAACATCACAAAGACACTTAAGACACCCCAAAGACTAGTTTTGAAGAAGAGAAGTCACTTGACAGGGAGTACAAACCTTTTTGCATGGAAAAAACACTCAAAGACTGAATTTTAGAGAGGAGAACTCCCCTACCCACTGTCAGGGAGTGCTGGCGCTCCCTAAGCCTCTTTGGGGGAGTTCTTGAGCACCTTGTGCACACTTTTGGGGGAGCGCTACCATTTTTTTAGCAAATTCTGGGTTTATTGAGGCAAATAAGGGAAGAATCCCTCAATTAATGAAGGTAGTTGGATTTGAATATATGGTCAAGGCATGATCGTAGGGGAGATCCTCAACTGAAGGAGAAGAATCCTCAACTCATCCCAAATATCTCTCAAGTGGTTGGACCTCTCTAAGGTTATATAAGGAGGTCTTCTCATGGTGAAAGGTAGATGGTGGAGACTAGAGATTGATACCAAACTTATGATCCTATAAGTGGTATTGACATAAGACAAGGAAGATTAAGAATTATACCTATCTTATGATGTCATAAGAAGGTATTGACAATGGAGATTGAGAATTACATCAAACTTATGATCTCATGAGTGAGATTTTATCAAAGCAATCAATGAAGATTAATTGAGCAAAGGGGTTGGACAAGGAGAATTGGAAGAGGTTGTTGCACCTTCATTCAAAGGATTGTAAGTACTTTTACTTGTTCTCATTAATATAGTCAATGCTTGGCCTGTTTATTTCAAACTTGTGCTTGTTACACATGAGTTTGTTTGTAGTAGATGGATCAATGTTTGAGCTAATCTTGGTAGTGTAGGAAGTATTTTGTACCTTTTTTTGTTTTACGGGATCTATCAAGGAGCTCAGGATCGAAGCTCAGGTAGGAATTTGCAAGGACAAACATCGCTAATAAGGTACATATCTTTCTCCTTCTCTTTCATTCATTATCCTGATAGGATCTAAAAGGCAGTCAGTGTTCATATTAAGCACTTTCTGTCTTGGACTTAGAAGTCTAGATACTAAGAGGGAATCCACCTGTCCGCAGGGGGATTCACCTACAACAACTTTGTATAGATGACCACCTTAATCATTTATGCCTCAAACTTGAGAAATTTGTGAGGCTATTATCTCTACCATATTTCATGCTGATGAATCCTTTTCCACATAACCAACACATGGTCTCATGGTCCTCAAACACCGAAAATGCGGTTGGTGGGAGTCAAAACCCGACATTGGAAGATGGAAACCGTTTGTGTATCAATATGGTCGATGCAAAAGTTAATGTAGCCACTCGATATCGAGATTATAGATCTTCACAAGCTATTTATAGTATAGAATCTCTTCCTCCCCCTTCGGGAACGACTTTATAGATTGAAAAACTAGAGTCACCACCCCATATTCCGAAAGGAGTATTGAAGCGATCTACCCACAATCCAAATGCTAGAGTCACCCAAAACTACTCTATTGTTGAGGACCTAGGTAAAACCCCTTGTGCGATGTCGACTTTAGAGGTACTCCAAAAGTGTCCTTCACAGAGGAATGCCTTAATATCTACGTTAGGAGCTATAGAACCTAGTGACTCAAAATTTATCAAGTTTGGCGTCACAGATGTGAAGCCTTGCTTGCCTTACCATGTGGCATTCCAAATCCACGTGGAGTACTCAAAGTATACCTTCAAATGTGTGATTGTTGATGAAGACACTGCTACATGTGTGATGTCCATGATCTATTGGGAATATCTTGGTTCTCTAACTCTTTCTAAGTCATCGAACATGATGACTAATTTTGAAGGTCATTCCTTCTGACCTCATGGTATTCTTCCTTCCTTTCTAGTCCAGTTAGGTGCGAAAATGGTAGAGGTGGAGGTCGAGGTAGTTGATGCGCCTCTTGATTATAACTTGTTACTAGGATGCAATTGAACCTATGCTATGGTGGTTGTCATATCATTCATCTTTCGTACTCTTTGTTTTCCTCATGAAGGGAATATCATGATGATCGACCAGTTATCCTTTGCGTACTCTAGTCCCAATGCATCTGTTGGACTGTTGATCCCTGTGATCGACAATTCTTAGCCGACAACTGAGAATATCAATGTTGGAATGTATTATTACCTTATTGGTACTTTTGACTTTACGACACCAACTCACCATGTTTACGCCATGTCTAGTAGGCTTGTTTTGACAGGGAGGTCCATTCTTTTTGCACTTCCTATTTTAGTGATCCATGGGCCCTACCTTCCCCGAATTCATCTTGTGAAGGTCAGTTGCATGATAAAATGGCCATGCCACTATCGACAATAGAGATTGCATCTCAAGTTGTTCTTGACTCTTCCATTGATCTCGATCCTGTTACCTCATCGACGGACGAGGAGGATCCCATTCTTAGGCCCATGTGGGGCACTTCATTGTCTTGTTCACATAACTGCCTCAATGGGAATTTACCTTCAAATGAAGCCATCATAGAAGCCATGAATGGTTCTGACAAACCTTGGGACGATATGCATAACTGATCTTATTTTCTCCCAGATCTTGATTGAATCGAAAAAGATGAATTTTGATCTACTTTGAGCGAGATAGTCGGTCACACCATAGATGTCATAGTTCCACTTGATAAGGACAACATTTATGCCAAAGGAAATATGGCGAGTATTTATCCTACCGTTATGATAGATGTCTCTCGTACCCCTAGCAATATTGAGAATGTGCATATTGATGCAGATTGTTTGCCAGAGAAAATCTTGATATACACCAAACTCTTCAAGGAATTCTGAGATGTATTTGTTTGGTCATATGAAGAGATGCTAGGAATCGACCCTCGTATTGTCAAGCATGAGATTAGAACTTATCTGGATGCGAAACCTATTCGAAAACTTCTTAGAGCTATCAATCCCTAGAAATCCTATGTTATTAGGGAAGAGGTGGAGAAGCTACTCAATGTTGGCTTCATCTACCTAGTTCCCTTGACTAGATGGGTATCCAATCTCGTTCCTGTGAATAAGAAGCAAGGAAATATATGTGTATGTATGGACTTCTGTGACCTAAACAAAGCATGTTCTAAAGATAACTTCTCGACACCTTTCATCAATTAGATTCTCGACAAATGTGCAGGAAGTGAAGTGTTTTCTTTGATGGATGGATTTTCAGGGTATAACCAAATTTAAATTAAACTTGAGGATCAACACAAGATGACATTTATTTGTCCTTGGGGTACTTTTGCATATCGAAAAATGCCTTTCGACCTTAAAAACCTTGTATAAACCTTCCAACGTGCCATGACCTTATCTTTTCATGATCATAAGCATATAATCGAATCTTACCTTGACAGTCTTACTGCTCACTCTCGTAGGATAGCAGATCACACTACGCACATTTGACTTGTTTTTGAAAGATGCTTTTACTATAGAATCCGGTTAAACCCTCATTACTGCATATTTTGCGTTAGGTATGGTCATCTTTTGGGATTTATAGTTTCCAAGACAGGGATCATGGTAGATCCATTAAAGGTTGAGGCAACACTTCAATTACCTCCCCCGCACACTATTAGACAAATTCAAGGTTTATAGGGGAAAGATAATTTTTTACGTCGGTTTATAGTAAACTATGCCAATATCACTAAGGGTTTCATGCGTCTTTTGAATAGGGACACCCCTTTTATATGGGATGGGCAAGCCCATTAGTCTCTCAATTCTTTGAAGAAATCCTTGGTATTGACGCCTCTTCTAAAGTATTCTGACTACAATAGGGATTACTTTATTTATATTTTCGCGTCTGAGGAGACTATTGGTATGGTTTTGGTAGAAGAGGATGATGAGATCCATGAGAACATCATCTACTATCTTAGTTGAAACTTAGTCAGTCCTAAGCTTAATTATTATCATGTTTTAAAGATAGCTTTGGCTGCAGTTCATGTAGTCCAACATTTACGCCATTATATATTACTTTGCAAGACTACTGTGGTTTCCATTGTCAATCCATTTCAATACTTCCTTACTAGACATATTATAGGGGGAAAATATAATAAATGGATTGTCATTTTACAAGAGTTTGATCTCGATTTTGCTTTTGCAAAATCTAAGAAATCACTGGTCTTTGAGGAGTTAATATCTAACTTTCCATGATTAGATGATTATTTGATCCATGCTGATTTGTTTGCGAATGAACACATTTTTCTTGTCTCATCGTCCAACAATGGTATGGAGAAATTTTTCTCTATCTTCAAACTTTGAAGTTCCCTCAACATCTCTCGCGAGATGACTGACGACGTGTAAGCTACCAAGCTAAAAATTATACTATTGTTGGTGACACTTTGTATCATCGAGGAGTAGAAAATATCTTGTGTCTTTGTTTAACTCATGGAGAAGATGAGTCAGTCCTGAACGATTTCAAAAGTGGCGCTTGTGGTGGTCATCTATTCAGGCTTGCAACAACCCAAAAAAATTTGTGAGTCGGTTATTTCTGGGATACTATATTTAAAGATTGTATTGAAGTGGTTAAGAAGTGTCACCCCTGCTAGGTGTTCACTCAGAAAATGAACTCACATCCATCCCCTCTTCACCTAGTCATTACCATCGGTCCCTTCACCAAGTGGGCGATGGAGTTTGTGAATTGCAACCCAACTTCGGCTGGGGGGCATCAACACATTATTGTTTTCATCCACTACTTTATTAAGTGGGTCGAGGCCATGCCTACAGTTAAATCTAATGGGATGACTGCCACCATCTTCATATTCAATCAAATTATCGCCTGGTTAGGTATCGTGAATGATATTTTCACTGATCATGGCAGTCACTTTCAGAACGAAATGTTGGAATAAATAGCATCTAAGTTGGGGTTTACACATGGTCATTATTCTCCCTACTACCCCTAGGAAAATGGACAAGTAGAGGCCATCAACAATTCTCTCAAGACCATTTGGCAAAAGCCTATCAGTAAGAGTAAGTATGATTGGCATATCATGCAATATCCCGCATGCCGGGCATATCAAATCTCAGTCAAGACTGCCACCGATTTTTCCCCTTTCTAGTTAGTGCATGGTGTGGAGTCGATATTACCTATTGAATGCGAAAACCATTCTCTTAAGTTGGCATTCATGCTCCTACTTGACACTTCTGATATCAAGTGATGCCTTGTACACCTACAATGTCTTGACAAGAAGTGTTGAGATGCCTCTATGACTATCGAGGCAGAAAAAAGACGTGTCAAGGTCTAGTACGATAAGTCTGTCTGTCCTCGATTGTATGTTGAGGGTGACTTGGTCCTATTGTATGATCAATCCAAAAAACCACTAGGGCCAGGCAAGTTTAAACCCATGTGGCACAACCCCTATATCGTGTGATGTGTCTTAGAAAAAGGAGTCTATGAGTTAGAGTATTATGAAGGGAATATGTTGGCCGAGCCCAGGAATGGGCTCTACTTGAAAATATATTACTGTTGAGCCACAAGCTCAGGAGAAACACTTTGTATACTAATGTACTTTAGTGTATATATATTTTCCCTTTCTTTTTGTCTTTAGCTTGCTTATCAAATTTTCTCTTGGTTGGAAGATGTCAACAAAGTCTTCTATCTATCTAGGATTTGCAGACATATCTAGTCTTACACAGAACTTGGCTTCCGCCTCTTGGGTGGTTTACTCACCCGAGGGTCTACTAGTGTCTTTAGGTGGAGTATTCCTAGGGCCATCCATGAATAATGCATCCGAATATAGCATCGTTATAGAACTTTTGCACGATGATATCTCACATGGTATTTTCTCTTTATAGGTTCGAATGGATTCCCAGTTGGTATTATGTCATTTGAATGACATTTACCACATGTGTGATCCTACTTTACTTGGACGATTGCTATGGGTACGTATTTTAGAACGATAGTTTGATTTTATTACTTATTATCACATTCCTAGGATTTCTAATCATGTATCTGATGCTTATGCTAATTTCATTTTAGATTGGCAGTTGTCACATAAATAAAGCAAACAAAACCATCTCATCAATGTACACATTGTAAATATAAGAAAATCCGAATATCCCTGTTTTATATATATTTCAAAAAATATGGTATTTATAGTACACAATTGGGGATAATACCCTCAATACACATACAAATGATACTACAATATCCATGACATATACGCCTATGGCGTCGGATGTATTTCATGGTAACAAACTATGGCATTTGTGAGACACTAAAAGAGTCACACCCAATCTCTAGGCACACAAACCACTTTCCGCTGCATGGCTTCTAGCAGATCCTCTACCTGAACCATGGGAATCCTATGAGTCAAAGGAGACAGGTTGCCTTGCACATTTTGTAGGACTCTCTCAACTTCTCTTATCACCACCTTGTCTCCCTGATTCCTTCATTGATGTCGAGGAACCCCATTCGGTTGCCGCAGACCCACGTCTGTGTTACACAAGTGTCTAGTTAGTACTTACAGTTGGGTGGAAACAGGAACCTCTCTCAGCAGTTTCTTCACTATCATGTTTCTTGATAAGTATTCTTATACTCTGTGTATTAGAATTAAAACGATGGTTGAATGTCTATGTATATGATTAAATTTACATTATTTGATTAATC
>CBVK0102510048.1:0-13305 GCA_900067695.1 Picea abies
ATTAGACATGGGTCTTCACAAGAATTTAGGAATAAGTTTACGTTTCCTATGTTGGTCGAGAAGTACCTTTCTCTGTTTTAGAGAGTAAGTTATGTGAATGGAGGGCACTTCCTTCAAATAAGTTGTCCAAGAGACCATGGGTTCATGCACATGACGTTAACCAAATCTTGGCTAAGAACTATGAGTGGAGCCTCTACAACTCAATAAAGTTCCATGTGACCAGGACCTTGGAACCCTTCACTAGATTCGAAAGGAGATAAGTTATCTTGGCTTTGGAACTCCAAGAGCCCAAGGCTTTGGGATGTTAATGCCTTACCACTCTCAAACTAGCTAAAGGAAACCTATTGTTATGGTTACCAATGAGGTTGAATCATGTGGTGGTTTCCTCAACCATGATAATTGGATTTGTCCCACCATTAAATCTTGATCACTTATTGTTTATGAAGTAACGAGAACTGTAGATTTGAGGGAATTCATGATATTTCCTAGTTGTTGTATCTATGCCGCAATGAGTATGACATTGACCACTTTGGGAGAAAAGGAGTGTTAAGTACAAAGAACCCCCGAATGCCAAAATTGTGAAGTGATGAGAGCCATAGATCTGAGGATGCTTCAGTACCTTTCCTATCCCTTAGATGTAATTCGCAGTCAGTATGACATTGACCACTCGGGGAGAAAGGGAGTGTTCAATGGGTAGAACCATGAATTCCAAAGTCGTGAAGTAACACAAATTGTCGATCCGAGGATGCTTCGAGATCCCTATTGACCATCAGATCTAGGTTGTGGTTAGCCTGACACTGACCACTCTGGGAGAAAAGAGGAAGTCACATAGCAAATTCCCCAAAAATTGAACTTGCAAAGAAACGAAGGCCGTAGATATATGGATCTATGTGGACCCATATCAACCATGGGATATAAGGGGTATTCGGAGTCTGTTGGCGAGAGTTTGGACTTCAGAACTCCAGGACATTTCATAGGTAGGAGAAGATAGGGAATCTCAGAGGCTGTCAGTCCAGAGTGACATGGCCCACTAACATCACCTAGGGTCACATGGACCCATGTTCTACATGACACATGTCACTAAGATTTGTTCTTTTTACAAACCTTATATGCCAATTAAAACATGACACATGTATCCCATTGATAGGGCCATGTGTCATCTCTTCCCCTTGCAATGTGTTAACCCTGTGTACATTGCACACTTGGCCCGACATCTATAGAAATACCCTGGGAACCATGATTTTGGGACTTTGGAAAACTTGGGAAGATGGGACATTGGGGTTAAGGGGCCGAAGGCCTGGACCCACCTTCCACTATCTGTACATTTAACATGCCACCACCTGTGAGTGTGGACCCTTTGGGAGTCTAGGAATACGAAACTCCATAGGTTTGGAGTGGTGTGATTGAATGAGTCAAAACAGGTTGAAGGCTAGAACCACATGGTAGGAATTTGGGGTTTCATGACTCCAGAGGACATGCGATTAGAGAAAAGGGGTGTTGAGTGTCGAAGCATCGAACACTGAAATCCCTTAAGCCTAGGTGTTAAAAAAGAATGAATTTTCGTCGTTGGATTTAATGGTGGATGGATTTCCATGATAGATGCAGTAGCGCTAGGGAACTCCTAGACTTTGGGGAACCTGGGATGGTATGAATGAAACGAACCCACGTTGGCACCATGTGGCCCTTGACCAATAATTCCCGAAGATCTTTAGGAGGGTGTAACTATCAATCTAGAGCTCAGATTCGATCATGGTAGTATTTTTTAGAAAGATCTTGCACAGTAGAAGAGGAATGAGATCCCAAGAAGAGGATTTGAGGGAAAGAGGTAACCTAAAAACAATAAGGGTAAGGGGGAAAAAGGAAACCTAAAAAAAAGAAGGGTAAGGGGGATAAGACGGATGAAAATAATGATGGCAATGGAAAAACCAAAAAGAGAAAGGTGAATTTTATGTGTATGCATTCCATGGACAACCATTTGACTCACCAATGCCCTTGATTTGAACAAGACCAAAAGCTATTGGCACAACAACAACCTATCGTGTTAACCAACCCTTTTCCATAAGGGAAAAAAGTGAATCAAGATTCCTCATCCACAAGCGTGCCTAGGGGAATTTAGGGAGCCCCCACACCTAATACTAACAATAGAGCCACAAACATTTATATGATGAAGTCCAAAGCTCATTTGCAGAACAGGACTCATAATTATGGAATGTCAAAATTTGTTGAGAAGGGAAAATAAGCCTCCAACCCACTAAATCCTCTTAAAATTGAGAAGACCATGGGATAAATGATGACTCACATCCCTAAGGGTGCATTCAAAAAGGCTTCTCACAATCCAAACGTAAGGGATTCTCAAAATCAATCCAACATTGAGGATCTGGCCCAAACTCCTTGTGCAATTTCTGCTCTGGAAGTTCTCCAGAGTTTCCCCTCAAAGAGGAAAGTGTTGTTGTCTCCCTTGGGACTGGTCAAGACCACTAACTTAGAAATGATTGGTGTTGACCCTAGAGATCATAAACCTCATCTTCCTCACCATGTTTTTTTTCATATAGTAGTGGTATATGCCACAAAATCGTTGACATAGAACATTTCCTGAACGATGGTTGATGAGGGTCCCTCAACTTGTGTGATGTCATTGGCATGTTGGAAGGTCATCAACCAACCTAAGTTGTCTCCATCACCCACATTGATAATTTTGTTTGATGATTGATCTTTTAGACCACATGGAATAATTCCCTCCTTTCCAGTGCAGTTGGAGGGTAAAACTGTGTGCATCGAAGTAGAACTACAATCATTTGTTAGGTATAATTTGGACCTACACTATGACAATGGTTGTATCCACTGTTTTTTGGGTCTTATGTTTTCCTCACGAAGGTCGGATTATAATTGTTGATCAATTATCTTTCTGCCATCATGACCCTTCATTGAGAGCATCCACGGTCCTGATGATTGACAACCCATAGCCAGGTACCATTAACTTAGGTGCCAGATAGTTTCCATATTTAATGGGGACTTTTTATTATCCATCGCCTGACAATGATGTCAATTTTATTTCAGCTATCCCCGACTAGCTAAAGGCTATGATTTTTCAAGTCGTGTCTTTAGAACAAGTTACTTTAATGATCCATGGATTTTACCTTCTGCATCGACTTTGATGGAAGAGATAGGGCACCCTGGAATGGCTATGATCTTATCCGCTGCTAAGATTGCGTACAATATTTTCCAGCAAGCCTCGCCCAACCTTGATCTGGCTTCCCGAGAGGAGCTAGATCTCATTCTAGATCATGTTTGGGCTCAAGACTCTCTCACCACTTACCATCCCTTTGAATTAGTTTTTCCCTCTAAAGAAACAATTTTAGAGGTAATGACTGGGACAGACAGACATGGGATGATATTTACCACATATCTTATTTCTTACACGAGTTGAAGAGAATAGAGGCAGGATAATTCATTATGAACATGAATGGAGATGCCCCTTGCCCTGTTAACCCTTTTTCCATGCACATAATATATGTCATGGGAAACATGGCATGTATAGCTGAAACGATTCCTATCGACATCTCTAGAAACCATAGATCTTATTTCTTACCCGAGTTGGTGAGAATAGAGGCAGGATATCTCATTATGACAATGAATGGAGATTCCCCTTGTCCTGTTAACCCTATGGACATGCAGAAAATATATGATGAGGGAAACATGGCCTGTATAGATGAAACGATTCCTATCGACATCTCTAGAACCCTAACATTGTGGAAAAGGTATTCAATGGAGTGGATTATTCTTCCGAAGAGATTCAGATCTACATTGAATTGTTTAAATAATTTCATGACATATTTTCCTACTCTTATGATGAGATTTAGGCATTGATCCATTTATCATTGAACACAAGATCACAAATTACCCTGATGTTAAGCATGCCCACCAGAAGCTTCGCCTAGCCAATCCTCGCAAGGTAGCGACAATAAAGGTTGAAGTAGAGAAATTCATCAAAATTGGCTTCATCTATCATATGAAATTGGTGGAATGGGTATCGAACCTTGTTCCTATCAACAAGAAGCAAGGTACGATCTACGTATGTATGTAATTTTGCGACCTAAATAAAGCTTACTTGAAAGACAATTTTCTAATGAGGTTGAGTGACATCTAGTGGTTTCCTCAACCATGATCATGGGATTTGTCCCACCGTTAAAACCTGATCACTTACTGTTCATGAAGTAACGAGAATTATAGATTTGAGGGAATGCATGATATTTTCTAATCATTGTATCTATGCCGCAATCAAAACGACATTGACCACTTTGGGATAAAATGAGTGTTAAGTAAGTAGAACCCCCGAACGCCAAAATTGCGAAGCGACAAGAGCCATATATTTGAGGACGCTTTAGTACCTTTCCTCGCCCTTGGATCTAAGTCATAGTCAATATGACATTGACCACTATGGGAGAAAGGGAGTTTTAAGCAAGTAGAACCCTCAAATGCCAAAGTCGCAAAGTAGCACAAACTGTCGATCCGAGGATGCTTCAAGATCCACCTTGACCATTAGATCTAGACAATGTTCAACCTGATGCTAACCACTCTGGGAGAAAAGAGGAATTGACGCATTAGATTCCTCGAAAACCAAATTTGCAAAGAAATGAAGGCCATAGATATGTGGATCTACGTGGAGTCTAGACCCATCTCAACCATGGGATATAAGGGGTATTGGGAGGTTTTTTGCTAGAGTTTAGACTTCAGAGATCCAAGAGATTTCATAGGTAGGTGAAGCTAGGGAATCCCAGAGGTTGTTAGTCTGGAGTGGCATGGACTGCTGACATAACATAGGGTGACATGGACCCATGTTCATCATGCCAAGTGTCACTCAAATTTGTTGTTTTTACAAGCCTTATATGCCAATTGAAACATGACACAATTCCCCCGTTGATAGGGCCATGTGTCATCTCTTCCCCTTGCCATGTGTTAATCCCATGTACATTTCAGATTTGGCCCGACATCTGGAGGAATACCTTGAGAACCAGGAGTTTGGGACTTCAAAAAACTTGGGAAGATGGGACGTTAGGGTTAAGAGGCCGAAGTCTTGGACCCACCTTCCACTGTATATATATTTAATGGTCTACCATGTGTGAGTGTGGACCCTTTAGGAGTCTAGGAATACGAAACTTCAAAGGTTTGTAGTGGTGTGATTGAATGAGTCAAAACAGGATGAAGACTGGAACCACGTGGTAAGACTTCAGAGTTTTAGGACTTAGGAGGATATGTCATTAGAGAAAAGGGGTGTTAAGTGTTGAAGAGTTGAACACCGAAATCCCTTAAGCCTAGGTGTTAAAAAAGGATGAAGTTTCATCGTTGGATTTAATGGTGGATGGATTTCCACCATAGATGTAGGAGCACTGCAGAACTCTGGGACTTTGGGGAACTTGAGATGGTACGAATAAAACAAACCCAGATTGGTGCCACAAGACCCTTGACCAATAATGCCTGAAGATATTTAGGAGGGTGTAACTATCATTCTAGATCTCGAATTCGAGCATGGTAGTAGTTGTTATAAATCTCTTTCACAACAGAAGAGGATGGAGATCCCGAGAAGAGGATTCGGGGTAAAGAGTAAACCTAAAAACAAGAAGGGTAAGGGGGAAAGAGGAAACCTAAAAATAAGAAGGGTAAGGAAAATAAGAAGGATGAAAATAATGATGGCAATGAAAAAACTGAAAAGATAAAGGTGAAGTTTATATGTAATATTTCCACGGAGGACCATTTGACTCACCAATTCCCTCAGCTTGAAGAATACCAAAAGTTATTGGCACAACAACAACCTATCGTGTTAACCAACCCTTTTCCATAAGGGAAAATTTTGAATCAAGCTTCCTCATCCACGAGCGTTCCTGGGGGAAGTCAGGGAGCCCCCATGCCTAATACTAACAACAGAGCCACAAAAATTTATATGAAGTCCAAATCTCATTTGAAGACCAAGGCTCATAATTACGGAATGTCAAAATTTGTTGAGAAGGGCAAAGAAGCCTCCAAACCACTGAATCCTCTTCAAATTGAGAATATCGTGGGATAAATGATGACTCACATCCCTAAGGGTGCGTTCAAAAAGGCTTCTCACAATCCAAACGTAAGGGATGCTAGAAATTACTCCATCATTGAGGATCTGGCCCAAACGCCATGTGCAATGTCCTCTCTGAAAGTTCTCCAGATTTTCCCCTCACAAAGGAAAGAGTTGTTGTCTCCCTTGGGAGTTTTCAAGACCACTAACTTAGAAATGATTTTTTTTTACCCTATATATCATAAACCTCATCTTCCTCACCATGTTGATTTTAATATAGTAGTGGTATATGCCATGAAATCATTGACACAGAACATTTCCCGAACAATGGTTGATGAGGGTGCCTTGACTTGCGTGATGTCGTTGGCATGTTGGAAGGCCATCGGCCAACCTGAGTTGTCTCCATCACCCACATTGCTAATTGTGATTGATGATTGATCTTTCAGACCACATGGAATAATTCCCTCCTTTCTAGTGCAGTTGGAGGGTAAAATTGTGTGCGTCGAAGTAGAGCTACAATAATTTGTTAGGGATACGTTGGACCTACGCTATGACAATGGTTGTATCCATCATTTTTTGGGTCTTATGTTTTCCTCACGATGGTCGGATTATACTTGTTGATCAGTTATCCTTCTGCCATCATGACCCTTCATCGAGGGCATCCACGGTCCTGATGATTGACAACCCATAGCCAGGTACCATTAACTTAGGTACCAGATTTTTTCCATATTTAATGGGGACTTTTTATTATCCACCGCTTGCCAATGATGTCAGGTTTATTTCGGTTGTCCCTGACCAGCTGAAGGATACAATTTTTCAATTCAAGTCTTTTAGAACGAGTTACTTTAATTAAATGTGGATTTTACCTTCTGCATCGGCTTCAATGGAAGAGATAGGGCACCCTGGAATGGCTATGCTCTTATCCATTGCTAAGGTTGCATACAATATTTTCCAGCAAGCCTCAACCAACCCTGACCCAGCTTCCCGAGAGGAGATATATCCCATTCTAGAGCCTATTTGGGCTCAAAAATCTCTGACCACTTACCATCCCTTCGACTTAGTTTTTCCCTCTAACAAAACAATTTTAGAGGCAACGAATGGGACAGGCAAACCTTGGGATGATATTTACCACATATCTTATTTCTTATCTGAGTTGAAGAGAATAGAGGAAGGACAATTCATTATGATCGTTAATGGAGATGCCCCTTGTCCCATTAACCCTTTGGCCACGCACAGAATATATGTCAAGGGAAACATGGAATGTATAGTAGAAACGATTCCTATCAACATCTCTAGAAACCATAGATCTTATTTCTTACTCGATTTGTTGAGAATAGAGGTAGGATATTTCATTATGACCATGAATGGAGATTGTCCTTGTCCTGTTAACCCTCTGGACATGTACAGAATATATGACGAGGGAAACATGGCATGTATAGCTGAAACGATTCCTATCGACATCTCTAGAACCCTTGGTGTCATGGAAAATGTATTCATCAAAGTGGATTATTCTCCCGAAGAGATATAGATCTACATTGAATTGTTTAAATAATTTTGCAATGTATTTTCCTGATCTTGTGAGGATATTTCAGGCATTGATCCATGTATCATTGAACACAAGATCAAAAATTGCCTTGATGTTAAGCATGTTTGACAGAAGCTTCGCCTGGCCAATCCTCGTAAGGTAGCGACAATAAAGGTTGAAGTAGAGAAAATCATCAAAGTTGGTTTCATCTATCCTATGCAATTGACGGAATGGGTATTGAACGATGTTCCTGTCAACAAGAAGCAAGGTACGATCTGCGTATGTATGTAATTTTGTGACCTGAACAAAGCTTACTCGAAAGACAATTTTCCAACCCCATTTATTAACAAGATCATCTATGAATTTGTGGGTTGTGAGGTGTTTTATTTTATGGATGGTTTTTTCAGGTACAATCAGATTCAGATCAAGCCCAAGGACCAACATAAAACGACTTTTATTTGTCCTTGGGGTACATTCGTGTACATAAAAACTCCTATTGACCTTAAGAATGTTGGAGCTACTTTTCAGCTGGCCATGTCGTTTTCTTCGCATGACCTCAAGCACATAGTCTAGGCATATATCAATGATATGGAATCACATTCTCGTAACATATCCGATCATCTCGCCCATTTACGACTTATCTTTGAGAGGTGTCTCTACTATCGGATTCGCTTGAATTCAAGCAAGTGTAGTTTTTGTGTGACATCGGTATGCTTGTTAGGTTTTATATCATGTCAAGTAAAGGGATCATGGTTGATCCTCTGAAGGTTGAGGCAATAGTTCAATTTCCTCCCCCGCACACAATCTCCTAGATTCAAAGACTACAAGGGAAATCCAATTTTCTTCGACGTTTTGTTTCTAACTATGTCGAGATTACTAAAGGGTTCATCTGTCTCTTGAGAAAAGGGGTCCCATTTTGCTGGGATGAAGCAACTCAATACTCTTTTGAAGCATTGTAATGAGCTCTAAAGTATGCCCCTTTGCTCAGTTCTTTAGATGATGACAATGATTTATTTTTGTATTTGGTTTTCGCAGAGTCTACTATCGACATGGTATTGGTCCAAGAGGATGACACACTCAAAGAGTATGTTATTTATTGTCTTAGTCGAGGCCTATTTGGACTGGAACTCAACTATACACATGTTGAGAAACTTTCTATGGTAGTTTTTCATGATGTCCAATGATTCCATCATTAAATCTTACTTTGCAAGACCACCGTCATAGCCATTGTTAACCCTTTTCAATATGTGCTAAAACGACATGTCATTGGTAGGAAAATTAGTCGATGGATAGTCATCCTGCAAGAATTTGACTTGGATTTTGTTTTAGAAAAATCTAAAAAGTCCTTGGTATTTGTTGAAATAATCTCGGAACTTCCAATCAAAAGTGGTAATGTTTTTCTCGAAGAGTCACCGATCAACGAATATATTTTTCTTATTGCATCTTCGGACCCTTGGTATGGAGATATACTTGTGTATATTCAAACATTGAAGTGCCCCTCTTTTGCTGCTAGCGATGAGTGTAGATGAATACACCACCAAGTGTGGAAATATCTTATTCTCGATGACACTTTATATCGTCAAGTTGTGGATTGCATGCTTCGTCGATGTCTCACTCATGAAGAACTAGAACTTGTTTTAAATGATTGTCACACATGAGCATGTGGTGGTCATCTATTTGGGTTGGAAAGAACCCAAAATATTTTTTGCACTGGATATTTTTGGCCCTCGTTAATCAAATATTGTGTAGAGTCGGTCAAGAAGTGTCATCCGTGATAGATATTTTCTTGGAAGATGCAGGCACACCCAACTCCCATGTTCCCAGTTATTATCGTCGATCCCTTCACCAAGTGGGGCATTGATTTCAATACATGTCACCCAGTTTTAGCTAGGGGGCATCACTATATCATCATAGCAGTAGACTACTTTACTAAGTGGGTTGAATCTATGCCAACATTCAACAATGACAGGGAAATGAATGTGCTTTTCATTTTTGACCAGATTGTATCCAGGTTCGGTGTTCTGAAGGATATTGTCACAGATCATGGCAATCACTTCCAGAAAAAAATGATGTCTGAATTAACATCAAAACTAGGGTTTAAATAGGAACATTTTTCACCTTAATACCCATAAGAAAATGGTCCAGTAGAGGTTGTTAATAAGTCTCTAAAGACTATTCTTCAGGGAACGATTAATTCAGCCAAGTGAAATTGGAATTTGATGTTGTACTCGACACTTTGGTCTTATCGAACTTTATTAAAAAATGCTATCGGTGTTTCTCCTTTCCAACTCGTCTATGGGATGGAGGTATTCTTTCCCATAGAATTCCAAATCCCTTCTCTTAAGTTGCCATTGTAACTACTACCTGACACTACACCACTTGAAGAATGTATTTTATATCTCGAGCAGCTCAATGAGTAGCATCGAGATGCATCCTTGGCCAATGATGTTCATAAACAACATGTCAAGTGTTAGTATGATTATTCCATCTGCCCTTGGATTTTCTCTGAAGGTGATATTTTCCATGTCAACAAAAAAGACTAATATCCCTTGGGGGAAAGAAAGTTCAAATCCATTCAGTTCAAACCATTAATTGTGAAAAAAGTCTTAGAAAAGGGTGCTTATCGACTGGTTGATTTCAAGGGTAACACTTTATCAGAGCCTAGAAATGGGATCTACCTTAAGAAGTATTACACTTAGGTCAGTCACCTGAGTGTGACTTCTTGTATATATGTATAGATTTATTTATACATTCTTGTCTTTTTGTTTTATGGACATGTAGTTTATTTTGTTTTCTTTTCACTATGGAAGATGTCAAGTGAATCTGAAGTCTATGTTGGGTTCGCAGATGGTGCTATCTAATACACTCGGAGGATTCCTTCTACATCTTGGGTGAATTTTACACCTTTTGTTTAGTTGATATCTTCTGGAGGTATTTGTCTAGGTGAAGTAACCAATAATGTTGTTTATTAGAGTGCGGTAATAGATTTACTATGTGATGCCTTGTAACATGGTATTTCTTGCCTTTGGGTTTATCTAGATGCTAAACTAGTCATGTCTCAATTAAATGGGGTATACCATGTCTACGATCCCACCCTTCATCGACGATTCCTTAGGGTACATCTCTTATAACACTATTTTGATTATATTACTTATATTCATGATCCTAGGACATCTAATTAACTAATTGATACATTGGCTATTCAAGTATTAGATTGGAATGTTGGTCACACATAAAAGTAAAAAACACACACATACACGCACATGTAAATAAATTTGTACAAAATGTTTATCCATAAGACAAAAAGATGTATATATAATACATCCCAAAAAATAATTTCATGAGTGGAAAGTGGGCATAAAAGCCTCAAATAGAGCTGGTATACATTGTTGGGATCAATCCCTCACTACAGAGTACAAAACATTTCCCTCAACGCATGTGTGGTCCAATACTAACTATGGTCTAGGCCCATTGGCCCTACTATAATGAAATAGGGAATTCAAAAGACATCAAAACAATTGGAACCAAATCCTAGGCACCCCTATAACATGTGGTTGCATAGCCAGGGAAAGTTCCTCTATGTCTACTATCAAAACTACACGAGCGAGAGTTGTCAGGTTCCTCTCTACGTGTCACAATACTCTCTTAGCCTCTCTGGTTAGGGGTCCTCCTGTAGCTGTTGGTACTCCTTCTCCTACTAGTCCAAACTCTTCGCAATAACGATTCCTGGTCCTAGTGAATTCATTCTGTTGCACTGGTCCCAGATCTGTATATAACAGATCTTTGAGTTAGTGCTTTGACATTTCCATAAAAATGATAATATTTAAAAACTTAAAAAATTAAATAATTTAAACTATCTTTACCTATATATTTTTTCTCCTCTCCATGGGGCATGGGAATATCAAGATCCCTTAGGAAACTGATCCCTATATAAGGATATTCCTCGATCACAGGAATCTGATGGTCCCACCAGTCAAAACATTTGTCATCAAAGACCTCCTGGACTCTCCATGCACCCTATCTAGGAAACAAAGTTTCCCACCTACACAATGTCAAAAAGGAGGCAATATGACCTTGTATTGTCTCCATCTGGCTAAGGCTTGGCACTCTCTCAAAAAAGAAAGTGCTCAATACATTCTCTAACCTAAATTTCTTGTTCGTTTTTCTTCTATATTCAGTTAGTTATTTCTTCATGCATGTGAGCATGGTAGTGCTCTAGCCGAAAATAGTGGCATCTAGACACTGAACTTCACAATACATCTGTTCACTTGAATCTTGATGAAGTTTTTTGGATCTTGTGATTTGCCCAATCATAAAGAGTACTATCCAAAGACTGAGTCTAGTGATATTATGTATCGACACTTGAGATCCTAATTTCTCAATGTCGGCCTCGCAATACATCCCAATGGAGTTCTCTATGTTGTCTGGCCCTAGAGGAAAGGTCCTCAAGTTGTCTGGTTCCCCCCTCCTCGAGAGGCCAGTCAAAAAGTAAATTTCCTCTGTCATCAGAGTCAGTGATTGACCCTATAGAATGAAATCCTCTGCATCTAGATGCCAGTACTCTATCAAGTGGTTTAGTAATTTGGGTTTTTCCCTCATGAATGGACACCAGAAAAATTTCCACATACCACACTATTTAAGCATGGCAATGGCCCTTGGATCCATCTCTACCAAGTAATATAGTTCTTCATATTCTCTTTCCTGCCATTGAACATACATCTTGTTGCACAAAATTTGAAGAGTTTAGCCCTTGTTTCACTTTTTTGAAAATTAAAAAAGGTGTATGCAAGTTGTCTTTAAGAAATTTGTGTATGTACATGGGATAACTGTTACTTTTCCCATGTACATACATGTGTTGGGAAAGGACACCCCACGTACATGCAGTACCAACCCTTTTACAAGGCATGTGCCTTCCAAACATTAATGTAAGCAATAATTAATGGATGAAAATGAAAGGAAAGGTCAATTGTACTTACTTGGTTAAGGTGTGAAGATCTTTCGTCCACCATAGCTCCTTGAATTCATGTTTTAATAAAGAGGCTTCTTTTACCTTTTGGTTATTTTCCAATTTGCAATGGTTAAAATAAGTTGTCCACCTCTATTTATAGACCTTTTTGGCTCTTTTTGACCCAATTTGGTCCTCTTTTTCCCTTTTCTTAGCTTGGTAGCTACTTCAATTCCTTTTTGAGAGATCTTTGGGTCATTCTGATGAACTTGTTCTTTCTGTTTGGTGTTTTCTTCAGACGGGTTACACATATATCATCCTGTGGTAAAAGTCATTTTTTGACATGTGCATATAGGTTAGGTTTTCACCACCTTGCATTTTGCATATTGTTGATTTTTTCGCTTCGCCATAGGATTGATCCCACCAAAGTGCGACACAAAACATACTTTGTACATTAAAAGTGTTGTAATTAGGTGTTAGAGCCTTCCTCTACATGGATGCCCTAGGTAAATCCTTTGTCGCATTTTGGTGTCCATGTTGTGATTTTCCTCCATAGGCTTGGGAGTCCTTTTAGTCCCACCTTGATTACATTTTGAAGCCCCATTATTCTTCGTCTTTCCAGAATATTACCTGAGGGACTCCCCATGAACATAGTTTGTTGTCTTTTAGGCTTGTTTAAACTTTGAAAGAAGCATCTAATGAGAACTTGTTTATTCTTTTCGTTCTTGTATGAATTATTTAAGAAAAGAAACCCCCCTAGAGTTTTTTTTAAGACGTGACTTGAAGTCG
>CBVK0102510073.1:6372-20949 GCA_900067695.1 Picea abies
AGGGTTGCCTTCTAGGGAAAAAAACCCTAACATAATTTCTACTGTCAGATCTGCGACCTTATAATGAACAGTCCATATTTACTATGAAATTACAATATACAATTACAAGGCAATTTTTCCTTCAGGGGATTCACCCCTGAACCCCCGCTGAGGGCCCGCTTGCCCCCTGACTCCACAGAAGGGGCAAGCCCCCCTTGCACTCCACCACGTGGAGGAGTTTACATTTTTTTGGGGTGTAAAGTCTTCATGGGGTATAAACACAGTTGAAAACAAAGACCTCTAAATCAGGAAGATAATCAGGATCCACAACCAAAATTTTCCTGAGTCCTTCATTCTCTTGTTCCCAAAACATCCCATGAATAATAACATGTACCATTATTATCCTTAACTTATTTTTCAAAGTGTATTTATTAGGATTACTTTTCAACTTTATTACCATCATGAACATCAGACAAAGGCTTACTATCATAGGAATTCCAGAATGCATATTTCATACATTGCTTTTTCTTAGTAGAAGAAGGATGATGCCTATGAACTAAATCTTATGCTTGACATATCTCAGTAAGAATATGAGTCTATAAAGGCTTTGAATTAAAAATTAGTTGAACCCAAATAATCATTACCTCTTTTCATGAACTCTTGATCATAGGCAGGGATATTATGGGCTAGACCAAGGATATTTTCTAGCTGGAAAGGGACTTCTACATTCATATAACTCCCATCTCATCAAAAGTTGAATAGTCATCACGATAAGCTTGTAGATTTACATATTTGGTATGTAAAGGAAAATTATTAACTAATTATGAATTTGTGAGGGTATTCCATGCTTTGATTTTTCATTTGGAAGAATTGTTTGTGATGTTGGAACGATTTCTTTCATCATTGAAAAAGAAGAAAGTAACATAGAAATGGATTATTCTTCATATCCACTTTTCTTGGGAGATGGTGAATGATAATTTAGTAGCTTTCTCAAAGAAACCATATTGATTTTAAAGTCCAAGGCATTATCAAACAATTGATCAAGGTGTAAAGACTTCCTCTCTCTAAGAAGCAATGGAAAATATGAATCATGGGAAACATTGTATATCATCTTAGCAATAGCACTAGTAGGCCTCACATTCTCGGGAATGTTGACATATGACATAATTATCTTATTAAATTCCATCACACTTTCATCAACCTCCTTTTAATGGAGATAAACCCCATCAATAGAGAATATGAATCTTTCCATTCTCCCTAATGAAGTAGGAAGAGATCATGAAATTGTTGCCAAGATGAAATAATATCTATTTCCATTTTACAAAACTATGTTTGGGAATCACCATCCAAAGAGTGTATGGACAACCTCATAAACAAATCTTCCCCTTCTATGCCAAGGTAGTAAGTAAAATATTAAAGGACGAGAGAATCTTATTATCTATAACATCATTATCCCCTTTGAACTTAGGGATGATTTTAATATATCCCTCAAGCAAGGAACAAAGAATCTTAACATATCTAGGGATTAATATCTTTCTTGCACCATCCAACCAACCATAATAAAAATGTAGAGTCACCATGTGAATTAAAATTCTTGAAAAATATATTCTTTCCAAACACTATGCGACTGGATACTATCTTCTCTTCTTCACCATAAAAAACAAACCTTAACTTTGTCATTCACGAAGAAAGATCCCCAACAATTATTCCAATTTGGATGTTGACCCCTAAGATGTTTCCCTTGGGAAAGGAATGATACCAAGGCATATAAAGTCCATGTTAGGCCTTAAGTTGTCTCTTGGACCTATTGAGCACTCGACACACCCTTAAAATTTTTCAATTTTTGGGTACCACTTTTCTTTTGTCGTTTGCATCATTTCCATTAATTTTACATAAGTTTCATCTTTTCTTTTCTTTTGTTTGCTCATATTTTTCATTGTTCATACAGTTTGACTTGCATCTACAAATCTAGAAAATTCTTCAAAAAATTCATGGCCAAAGGTAAATTTATCCAATACCCAACGACTACTTCTCTGAAACGTCGATGCCGATCAATGTCAGGTGTCGATCAATTAAATCTATGTGTCAAATATTGTGGCACGGTCTCGATAATACCGATGCCAATTAACATCGGGTGTTAGCTGCTTTGATTACTAGTTGCGCAAGGGCACCGCTCACTCATAAAAGTGTTGACGCCGATCAACATCAGGTGTCGGCGATGTAAGTTGACAAAACACCCATTTTTAAAGTCCAAGAGGTAGTCTCTGACACCGATTAAGATCGGGGATCGACACTCAATGTTGAACACAAAAGAACATGATGACATTGATATTAGTGCCGAACGACATAGATACCCACATCAATTGACCACGAAGGCAACAAAACATATCTTTATTGTGCACCCTCCAACCAACTAAGGCCCGATCAATACTCACCAATAAGAAATTTGAGTCGTCTGTTGGGTTTTTCCAAAGATCTCCAAATTCATCAGGACCATCCATATCTAGATCTTCATTTCACGCGCATCCCTACGTGTCCTTCTCATCAATAGATTCCATGTGGATATCCCGATCCAATCACACGTGAAAAATCTCTACGATGTCATCTCTATTGGATCAATGAATTTAGACACAAATTGGTCCCCAAAAAATCCTCAAGTAGTTCAAGTGCCCGATTCCTGATCTCAAATACGTACCAATTGAAAACCGTTTGAAATCCTTGATGCATCATTCCAATGTCTCTTTGCGCCACCGATTCGAGCATAGATTTTACTTCGAGAACCTACGCATACAATAGTTGGAATTAATGAATATTTGCAATGGATTTCCTATACTAAAAAATAATGATTTCAGGAGTGAAGGATAATTGTTATTTATTCGAATGTATTTGAATTGTTTCATAACTTGCACATAACTTCTTTGTTTTTCTTAACAACTAACGATTGATCTTGTGCCTCTTACAAACTTGGTTGTGCTGTGTTTATCGTGAGGCTCCACACTCGTAGGTATTTCGACTCAAAAAAATCATTGCACACAAGGTATTTACCCTAATTGTCTCTGAAGTTGTGTGATTTAGTGAGTACTGAGTAAAACTATTGCATGTGTAGGAAATTTTCCACTTAGATGACCAGTGATTCATTGGTCACCAAAGACCTCGAAAGGAGGAAGTGAGAAAATCAGAGCGACATCCAGTTTGGCTGCTAAGAAGCTGGAGTTTTCCCCAAAAGAGAAGTCGATGATCAGAATGTCGTAAAAGAAACCAAAAAACCCACCTCTGCTCTTCAAAGATACAGATAATAACACAACATCCAAGATAATACTGCCTTCCTGGATTGTTTTATACAACAAAATCTAGTATGAAAATTTCCCATAGTTTACATCTCACAATGACCTCGAGGTGAGGGATTTAGATGACCACATCTTCTAGAACATCAAGCAGTCTTCATTGTACATGGTAGCGACTAAGACACCCGTATTTCCATGTGTCGAACTCTTGGAGTGGATTATTCATCATGACAATGAAAATAAATGCATGTTAAATAACAAATATTGATAATGCATAGGTTTATTCTTGCCAACAAAGGTAAGCACATATTATAAAATCAAGGATGTTGAGGTTAGGTTGAAAAAATATTTTCTTATGGCGTTCTATTAACTCCATAATACAGGTCAATTGTTAGCATCCTAGTGGAGGGAGGATAATAAATTTGTAAATCAGGCCTCAGGGTGGTACAACACAACTAACCTTTGAGAACCCTACATTTTTCTGATGGCCTTGATCTGTCATTTATACAAGGAAAATGATTGTTCCATGTTATCTGAAGCCTGGATTCCTTTGGCTCATATAGTTTCCACATCTGGAAGCATTTTTAATCAGGGAGCTATTATCTCAAGATAGTTGAGCACCGGGATGGAAGATGCGCAAACCCTGAAACCCAGAGAAACCCTTACATTCTACATGGCATCTTATCTCTTGGATGCGATATGTGCTAGGAATGTTTTCCCTGGTCTCAACCTAAGCTGACATATTTCAAAAGTGCATGTACATGTTTACTTTAACATCCTATGGGAGAACATGTACAAGAGATAAATTACTTTAATTTGTGATGGCTTCATAGCTCGAGTATATTGTTTAATTTTTAAACAAGACTGCCCAAGATTCTCCGAAGCAGCTAGGAAAGTAATATCCAATATTGGGCATTGGTACTTAGAGGAAATAAATGCATATATCAAAGTTTTTAGAGCCATCAGAGAACCATACTTATTACCAACCCACATAACCGATAAGCTGGTGTTAGGAGAAATCTGCTACCAGACCATACTGCAAGGGTTCATTGCATCTTTGGTAAAGGAAAAAAAAAAGAGTATTTATTCTCTATGGGTTTTATGTGGGCTACCATTTCATGAAGGATACTACACATGCTAGTCAAGAAGCTCAGAGTCATATAGAGTACAAATTTTCCATTAGGAGATATAGGAAACATGGACGTAGGGCGCTAGTAGCTGAGCACGCTAGTCAGGTGGTGTCACATTGGCCGTACCCACATGAGGATTTTGAAAACAAAATCTTCACAGAGAATGCCATAAATGAGGATGAAGTTTTGTAGAGGAAAGAGAAACCAGACCTAGTTAGGTTCATGGCCCTGTCTGGAAATGAACAATTATACTTTCTAGAGCATATAGTAGGGGCAGTAGCAGTGGTACAAGCTCAACAAGAAGGTTTAGAAAAGACAATGGACATATCAAAGGCACAAAGGCTCTTAGAGGAAGCTGAAAGGATGATGAAACTGCAAAGGGAAACTGTGATAGTGTCGTAAGTTGCATCCATGTTAATAACTCTAGTCACCCTTGGAGGATAAGAAGAGCAAGAAAATCCCAAGAACACCTCAATCGAGGAATACATTCCACAACAGACTTTCGGGTGAGCATCAATAGGAGGACCAGGAGCTGAGCCAATGGTTTTTTCAGGTGTCCTAGGACAAGTAGCTCCCATCATTGCCGATTTGATCACAATATATAGTGACAACAATGAGGTAAAATCTTTAGTACCTATTGTGAATGAAGAATTAACAAAGGTGTTAGATACGACAACCATAGTACCAAAATATTTAGATTAAGGAAACCCAGATGCTGAAGATTCGTCAGGAGGTGACACCACCAAAATAGACGAAAATGTTTGGCCTACATGCAATAAATAACTTGAGGAAATCACTCTGAAGCCTGTTGCACATTCCACACTCCCAGGGTCATCAATCCCAACCATAAATGCGGCTATAGAGATCATGTGAAATGCCCCAAGTACAAAGAAAATCAGAGATTCATTTATCAGGACATAGGTGGGGTCAACATGAGCTTCTAGAAAGTGTCAAACGACTCAAGAACAAGTTGAAGGAACCAAACATGAGAAGCTTGAAGTTAGAAAAGGAAAAGAAATGGTTTTTGAACATTTTCATACACCAAGCAGTTTAGGAAATTCCCTCTCATGGGGGGACCAACCAATCCTAGAGTCTATGGAAGAAGTAGCCGATTTCCAAGCCATCGCTTATGGAAGGAAGATACAATTGGTTGTGAAAACAATTGAGAAAAAGAGGAGAATCACTTTGGATAATGCGGTAATGATCACAACAAAAGAAAACCGGTTGGATACAAGGCAATCCAGGGTAAGTGAGTTATTAGGGGAAAGTATGGCTATACTTAGTGCCACCATAGACTGGGCAAGAGAGGATGAATGGGAAGAAGATTCTATGAGAGAAAAGTTGGTGCATCTTAGACATCGGGTGGAATACTATCAGGACAATACCCAGGCGGTTAGGTTCATGAGAATTGAATTTGAAGAGATTTATACACAATTTAGATCAGATAGGGAGGTTTTTATGACTAGGATCATAAGTTACCAAGAGGAAAATTTTCTTGGCCTCGTAGCATATAAAGAAATGATGAGATGGTCGAAGAATGCTAATCAAGTACAAGCACAAATCGAGTATATCAGAGAGATCCAAAAGGGCCGAGGGTAAAAAGAACATGGCATTAGAATTCTTGTAGAGGAGAGTTTAGTCAAGATTAGGGTAGCAACAAAATATTGGGTACAATTGGTAATTGAAATAGAACATAAAATGTAGGAGAAATGGGAGGATTGTCTCAGAAATTGGAACAACATAAACCAGAGGATGATAGACCTTTAACTCCTAGAATTTGGTTCTCCTGATGATTTTTTCGATTTCCACGTTATACTCCAACAGTTCAGAGAGATTGATGCGGAATTTGGAGCAAAGATTTGGGAGATCTCGACACTTGAAAAGGGACAAGTGAAGATACTCACCGATAGAATGATAGGAGAAATGTGGGCCCTACGATAGCTCAGCTCCGAAATCGATTAATTCAGAAGACAAGTCTTGGAAATGAAGGATAATCTTAGCATGTCAATGGATCAACATCAATTTCTGTACCTGCATACTTGTGAAGATCTGTTCTCCCAGTGGTTTGATTATGATAGGGACAATCTCATGAGATAACCAGAGCTCACTAATGGAGTTCATGTGAACTTGAACCACTTTATATTTCTATTTTCTTTAGTTAAACTGAGGTTGTTGCGATTTTTTGCATGTGGTTTTCGTATAAATAAAGAGGTTGACTCGTTTTGAAAGGTTTACGGTTTTTCTGATAAGTGAAAGAATCAGACAAAGAATTATTTTGGAATTCTAATTTAGAAGCTCATGTAGAGTCGAAGACATTTTTTTACCAAAGCTCGTGGAGTAACATAGTTTGTGGATTGTTTTGCTTCATTGTTGTCTGCTACAAGCGATTTAGTAAGACAATACTTGTATTTAAGTTATCTTGAAACATTGCAACCACTGAATATACATTGGCATGAATACGATGGTGTTATAAAATTTGTGTTATAGAGCTACTAGAATTATTTCCAGTTATTTGTCGTTTCTGCATATGTCTTCCTTTTCTTAGATGATGTTTTGTTGCTTAATCAATAAGGAAATATTATTGTTTGATATTGGTGTCATCTACATGATGTTGGTAAAAGGTTAGCCTAAACCCAACCTTTTTAATATTTGGTTATTGAACACTTAATAAATGAACTTATAAAGAAACATAAAAAATTCTATAAAGACCCTTTCGATAACATAGTAAATCCCATCGAAACATTTTGGATCATCCATACAAAGAATCACGTCATTCCAAACAGAGAAGAGTCTAATTGGGCGTCGTCTCTAGGAGTGTTTCTTGCTGTTGAGTTAAAGGGAATTTTGAACCCTCAAAAGAATTGGTGCTAGAAGGAAGGCTGACGAATGCATGGCTAGTCAAAATAGTTCTTTAAACATAATCTTATCTCAAATAGCCCACAGATTCAAAACAACTCACATGCATGGCTAGTCCTTTTTAGGACAACCTTAATATTGAAGGTATCCCCACTACAAGTGAGTCGCCGCACACTAAAGATGGTCCATATCTTCCCCCATACATAACTTACGTGATCCCTCATGATGAAATCAATTCGTTTAGAATGATCACTAGATATTATGCTCAACAGATCAGAGCACTACCATTGGCTTTGTTTCTCCCTCGCATGAAGCAAACTAGAAGACCAGTTGTCAATACCCCAGATCACATCTTTGTTCATACAGTTGAAGATCTGATAGATTTTTCTATCACTGAAATTGACCAACCTCTCAGTTTCATTCCTAAAAATCCTCTTGTCACCCCACCAACAAGTACCTATTCGAGCACAAACAATTCAGATTTTGAGGAAGCAAGTTCTAAATCGAAAAATTCAGATAATGAGTCAGATAATATGGAAAATAATGATGAAGAAGTTCCGAAGGGTAAAAAACAACCTACAAACAATCAACCATGGTTGGCCAGGGATGCCCTAGCCTTACCAGGGAGATTACATCATTTTGCAAAAACTTCTTCCAAAATTTGATCCTCAAACCTTCGGCCTACCCGAGGATCATATCAATAAATTTATATTGGCGATAAGATTAATGAATGTCCAACATGAAGACATAGTATGCAAACTATTCTCTTGTACCTTTGAGAGCTGTCTTCAACATGGTATTTCAACATCCTAGTTGGATCCATTTACAATTGGACAAAATTTCAGAAAGATTTCCTAGATAAATTTGCCAAAGAAATGACTATCGGATCCCTATGGCTCAAATTTTTACCGCCACTATGAGCCCCAAGGATAAAGCCAAGGAATTCAACCAATGTTTCACAACTATCCTCAAAAAGTTTCAAAAATATGCCAAACTCGCCCAAGAATTACAAATTGACGTGTACGCTAACGCATTACCAACCTGTATCTCCATTTCGTTAAGAGGGCTGCTAAACCTACTCTTGCCAAAAACTTCGAGGAAGCTAAGATTATTGAATTTCAAATAAAAGGCTATAAAGATAGTCCTATTTCTTTATTAAATAAAGAAACACAACAACCACCTAGACGATGACTTTTGTTAACATGACCGCTTGGTAAACAAACTGAACATAACATAGAAAATGACAATGTAGATATGGAAAGCTTACAAAGGATGGTTAAGAAGTTGTCTAATGAGATCATAGACATGAAGCCAAATGCAGGGGAAGGCACATCAAACCCTAGGTCTTACAAACCTTTCTTTAGAAAAAAATCACCTTTCAAGGACCTAGAGCCCCCTCCTGCCAACTTGAACATTGACTTGGGAGAAGTCGCTTCGGATTCATATTGTAAATATCATCAAGAACATCATTTGGAAAGGGGTTTCGCTCAATGGGTGAATGATATGAATTTATTGGAGAATCGTTTCTTGGATGGTTGTTCCCTGACCTAAAAACCCAATGATCATACATCAAATAATGCAGAAAATGAAGTTAGTGAACCACCTGAGCAAACAAATATGGTTCTATGGGATGTCAGTCACACATCATTTTTTGACGTTCCTACAAAAGAAGAAGAATTTCCTGAAATTATAGCAGTCCAAAGAAGGAGCAAGGAACCTGTTGCACAAAATCAACCTACCATTGCACAAGCTCCTAAGAGACCCCAAAAATCCGCCTCTTTAGCTCAACCGAGCCCATCATCAAGTTCTGGCCTAAAGTCCCAAGATCATGAAACAACAAAGCTAGAGTATAACATGGTAGAAGACCCAAAGAAATTGAAAGCTAACATTTTGGTGATCGACTTGTGTAGAATTCCTCAACAAAAAGATTTATTGTTGCAAACCCTAGATGACGACGACAAAATCATGTTAAATCCAAGCCCACATTCAATCTTGGGTACATGAATTGTTGAGCAGAGTCGAAATCCTAACATAAATACAATTGTGACCAATAAGAAGCCTAGGTATCTGGTCCACCTTTCTTGTTAACCTTTGAAGTTTATAACAGGAACCTGCGCAATTGTTTGGTTGACTTTGGTGCTTCCTCCAACGTTATGCCTCTTCCAGTGTGTAAGAAGTTAAATGCTACCCCTACCAAAATTTAAACGCATATCATTCAACTAGACATAACTGAAGTTAAAGTTATTGGGGAATTAAAGGATGTTATGATTCGGATGGCCTCTAACCCAAAGTTTCATCAGGTCATAGACATCATAATTGTATACATTTTGGAGGCCTATGGGACGTTGTTAAGCATAGATTAGTCTAAAAAACTACATGGATATTTTAGTATAGATTGGTCCCACTTATGGTTACCATTAAAGGGAAACCCCAACATGATCAGGATCAACCAAGAAATTTTTTTGAAGCATATTGTTACAGACCTCGAAGCCCCTAATGAAACTTCCTTTATTGAATTCCCAGTCTTAGGAAATTACTCGTGTGATTATGATTTCGGTAATTTTCCGCCCTATTTTTCTGAATTATTGCTTTCCTAGAGGTCATATTTATCACTTCATGATAGTTGTGTAATAATTGAGCAATGTAATAAATCTGAACAAAATATCCATGCTCAAGCCAACAACACTAAAGGGGCAATTCCAAAGGTCGACTGAGATAAGAGAGTTCTAAAATTTAAATCTGAAATCCGGACTCTGTATTTTGATGGACCAAAATATCAAGAAGGGGCTGGTGAAGGATGTATTTTCATTAATCCAATAGGAAAATGTAGCTTTATGTCCTGTAGATTGGAATTCAAGTGCACAAACAACACTGTCGAATACGAGGCGTTGGTCCAAGGACTTAAGAAAGTTATTGATTTAAACATCAAGGAAATAGTTGTCTTTGAGGATTTAGAAATCATCATTAGACAGGTCAAGAACACTATCCATTGCAATTCCCCCCATTTGAGGAATTATCAGCAGGAAGTTCACAGGATGATAGAAAATTTCCTAGCATTCAACATTATAGCTATACCTCGATCCAAAAATACGTTGGATTCTTTGGCCACAACAAATTTGAGGTTGTCTCCCTTGGAGGATTATGAAGACTCGAGGTTTTCCATAGAATTGTTATACAAACCTTCGGTCCCAGATAACATTGCTAACTGAAGGGTATTTGAAGGAAATGAACAAATCATATCCTTTTTTACTAATGAAGAAAATTTTAGGAATTTGGCTATTAATGATGAATTTTTTCAGGAAATGATTGCAGGACAAGATAATCAAGGCCCTAACCTAACAAAAAGTAGTCACTCGACCCAAACTAAACTCCACACTATGCCTCAGAGAGTATTCAGTCTTGAAAACCTATTTGACTTACGAGAGAAACTTAAGAAACCAAAAAATACCAAAATCAACAGTTCATGTACATCCTATGAAGTCATAAATCTAGGAGTTGTTGACAATCCATTAAACATCAATCTCAAGAGATCACTATCGGCTAAGGAAAAGAAGGCCTACCTAAGGTTGTTCAAAGAGTATTAGGACATGTTTTCATGGTCTTATCAGGATTCAAAAGCGTACGACACCCAGATCATTTGACACACTATCCCATTAAGACCTGAGGTCAAGCCTTTCCAACAAAAGCTGTAGAAATTTCACCCATCCTTGGAACCCTTGATGCAAATGGAACTAAAGAAATTGTTAGATGCAAATATAATATTCCAAGTAAGACACTCTCGATGGGTGTCCAATCTGGTACATGCCAAGAAAAAGTCCATGGAAATCCGCTTAGGCGTAGATTTCATAAATCTAAATAGGGTCTCAACAAAAGATAACTACTTTATCCCTTCCATGGAACAACTTCTATAGACCGTATCAGGAGTGTAGATCTTCTCGCTTCTAGATGTATTCTCAAGATACAACCAAATGTTAGTATCAGAGGAGGACATAGTTAAAACAACCTTTTGAAATAAATGGGGAACATTTTCCCACAAACACATGCCATTTGGGATAATCAATGTAGGAGATACTTTCCAAAGAGCCATGGATGTGGCATTTCGAGGGTTAATTAACAAATGTGTAGTGGTATACCTAGATGACGTTATTGTTTACTCCAAGGATAGGGCTGATCATATTGCCCATATCACCCAAATTTTTGAAAGGTGTCAAAAGTATGGGATATCCTTGAACCCAAAAAGACTATATTTAGAGTCAAGGAAGAAAAACTCTTAGGTCACATCATTTCTAGGGATGGTATACATATCGATCTTGAATGTATAAAAGTAATTTCACAACTACCACTCCCTCATAACAAAAGGGCTATGCAATCTTTCTTAAGGATTAATTTTGTAAGAAAGTTCACCCCATATTTCACAGAAATAGTCAAACCCCTGCAGAGAATGATACGCAAGGATGTTGAATTTTACTGGACTGATGAGGGAAAAGAAGCTTTCAAAAACATTAAGACTTCCATATCTCAATCCCTTGTACTACACAACCTTGATTTAAGCAGAGACTTTTATCTCTACACTTTTTCTTCAGATTGATCATTATTTGCAGTCCTTACTCAAAAGGATGATGAAAACAATGAGGCACCTATCTCATCCATTGGCACCAACTTACAAGGACCATAACTTAATTACCCAACCATTGAAAAACAATACTATGTTGTCTATAAAGTAGTAAACCACTTAAGACCTTACATCCTTAAGAATCACACCAAGATCATAGTACCTCATCCAGCTATTAGGTCACTATTCACGCAACAAGAAATGGGGGAAAGAAGAGGCAACTAGATGGTTGTCATCGAAGAATTTGATCTAGAAATTAAACTGACAATAATTTTCAGTGGTCAGGGACTATGAAAACTGGCCGTAGAATCCCAAGATCTGATAGAAAATAGGGATTCGGGTTGGGACAATGAATTGACTTTATGGTGTGGTGAAGTATTGTACATGCCACCCACAAAAGACTCTTGGTATGTTGACCTATCCTATTTTCTCCATCACAGTACCCGCCCTGAATACCTGAAACCAAGAGAGAGAAGAGCACTCAGACTAAAATCCACCCGATGTCGTCTTATTAACTCAATACTTTTCCACTTAAATTATGATGGTGTTTTGCTAAGTTGTCTTGAAAAGGAAGATGCTGAAAGGGTGTTGAAGGAACTCCATGACAGTCTTGGAAGGGGCCATTTTGCAGGGGAGACTACAACCCATAATATTTTAAGGGCAAGATATCATTGGCCAACTTTGTTTAGAGACACTCAAGCATATGTGATAAGGTGCAAAGTTTGTCAGATGAGCACTATGAAGGAGAAGAAAGAGGCCATTCCACTACAACCAATGTCAATTTCCAGGCCATTTGAACAATGGGGAATAGATATCATAGGAGAGATAAACCCAAACTCGTCCAAACAAAATAAGTGTATACTGAATGCTACAGATTATTTTACGCAATGGTCAGAATCCATTCCCATTACCCATGTTAAAGAGAAGGTAGTAATACAATTTCTTGAAAAACACATCATGACAAGGTTTGGGGTGCCTTAGATACATGGATTATATTGAAGTATTCTACCAACTATTATTCACAGGGAAATGGTGTTGCCGAGTTTACTAATAAAAACTTAACAAGGATTCTTAAGAAGATAGTCATAGAAAATCACTGAAACTGGCACAATACTTTACATAATTCTCTATGGGTTGATAGGGTAACCCCTAATGAACACCTAGGGAATTCCCCTTACTTTCTTTTGTATAGACAAGAAGCCATCTTGCCAACCAACATATATCTCCCATCCTTACAACTTTCCCAATCCTCAAAAGGACAAATCTCATCCAGTATGAAACAGAGAATTGATACCCTCCTTATGATTGAGGAAGAACGAGAACAAGGTAGAAGGAAGTTTGCATCCCATCAAAAAATAGTTAAAAAATGGTTTGATAAACACAAGGCTCACGATAAAATATTTGAAGTAGGGGACTTGTTTCGTAAGTGGGATAAAATCAACGAGCCAAAGGGGAAACATTCGAAATTGCAAAATCTGTGGCTTGGACCTTTTCAAGTCGCTGAGAAATCGGAGTAGGCACTTACCGTCTGCAAAACCTTAGGGGTGAGCTTGAAGCTCTTCCCATCAACAACCAAGCTCTGAACTTCTTGTATTATAGTTTACCTTTATTTATTTTTTATTTTGTTTTGAGTGATGAGTTTGGTGTTTTTAATTGTCTTTCCTTTTTGTTTGTTTTGTTTTTTGTGATCTGATTTCTTTTTCATTTTCTTGTTTTGATTACTCCGATGGTAGCATGATTTCAGGTGTGTTGTTTGTCAAATTGGTGGTGCAATATGATGAATCTAGATTCTTATCTCTTAGTTTTAAGTTTTGCATAACAATCGAGAGAAGGTTTATTGGTCAGAGGCTTTAGTGCATGGGTTATTCATGTTTATGTATGCAAATTGCTTAAGGATCAAACAAGTTTACTACCTCGTGGTCTGGGAATACAGAGGGAAGTGGAACAGAGGAGAGTATGGCCGATACCCCGAACAAAGAAAATCTAGTCCTCATATTGTTCAGAAAAGACAAAGAAGAAAAGGTATAGGGTTTTGATCCTTCACTAGAAAACACAAATCCTCCTCCCTCGTTCATTCCCGACATGTATGCAATAAAGATAAACATAAAATAATAAGTCAGAATGTATGATCAGGAGAGTATGCAGATATCTTCGTCGGGGCTATGGATGCTTGCTGGCAGTGGAGAAAGGTTCTTGATATCGGGGTGACTCTGTCGGGGCTATGGACACTCAATGGCAGTGGAGAAACACCATGGTAAGGTTCTTGAATTTTAGAAAAAAGAAATAACATCATGTTTTCTTAACAATTTTGTGTTCTGACTCAACTCTCGATAAGAATGTAGGAGTCATTGGTTAAATGGACAGAGGAATGTATTCGGGTGAATCCCCATGAGAAGTCGACAAGAATGTCGTTGGGCCATATCTATACACATTTTTTAGTCATCCATGGGTTATTTCCTCAAGATAATAACCATTTCCCAAAAGGTCTGTCAACATCATTATAGAGAAAAAATAGAGAGTCTGGCTTCTACCAATGAATCACCATTTGTTGAGCACTCAAGACACCCTTAGAATTTTCCAATTTTTGGGTACCACTTCTCTTTTTATCATTTGTATTGTTTCAATTGATTTTTTACATTGATCCAGATGGATATCAGTGGCCATCCACCTATTCCAACTGGCTCAAAACAATTTGTTGGCAATTTATTATTTTTAG
>CBVK0102510084.1:0-10326 GCA_900067695.1 Picea abies
TGGCCTAGATTTTCCCTTTAGCAGTCAGGTGTAGACCTTAGGACCAACAATTGGTTCAAGTTTTATGGTTCTTCAAATCTATTTTTTCTTATGCTCGTGTTGGATGATGTGGGATTCCTTAAGACCCACCTTTTGACAAGTCTCATCTCATCGATTCCAGCACATCATCTGGGATCAAGATCATAGATGTTTATAAGTACCTTGAGGCTTACATACCTTAATGTAAGGTTCTCTCACTATCAAGAGGTGAATACCTCAATGTACCTTGATTGATGGATTCTATAGGTATTTGAATCCAACACATCCATTCACACCAACTAGAATGTACTTTTGTACCTTGATAACCATTGACATTAATGGTGAGTCATATTGCGTTAGTTAATGGTTTGCATTGTTGATCAATAGTCCAATGATTTATTTCTATGTTTGACTCCAAGTAAGTCCATTCACATATATTGAATTATAGTAGTAAGGAAATATGGACAAATACTATATGGTTTATGGAATTAACAATAGCTTGCAACGTTTTTACATTCCTCAAAGTAGCGATTTATATTTATTATTCAATAGAACTTCCAAATCCCTCCAGCATCAACACCTTCATCATATTATACTACACAAGAACAAAACATTCCAGAGAAGAATAACTCTTTCTTTTGCAGCATGAAATCATAGATAAAGAATAAATCTAGTTTTTGGTCAACCTCAACATTCAATTTTAAGTTCTCTTTGATCCTGATAGTGTTTTAGAATCCCAAAGACAACAAATTGCAGGTGATCAACCTCGGTGAGCATCAAAATAAGATTCAATAACCATATTTGTACACCTACATGCAGTCATGTAACCAACATAGAGTCTTGTAACCATTGTTCCCAACAGATTGGACACCTTGTAGCATGACTTTTCCAAGTTGCCTTGCAAATTCAGGTTTATTTAGTGACAAATCTCTTCATAATAATAGTCTATAGCTTCCAGACACCTATGGTCTCTTCTCTCTTCATTCATCAAGTGTTCATCAACAAACAATCATTTCTTTTAGTTCCACATTCAATATAGAAATCAACCACAAGCAGAGAAATCATCAGCATTGATCTCAAACTTGGCACAACAATCAACATCAACATCAATTGTTGGGAACATGCTAGTTTTGAGGGAAAAGAATGACGTGGGAGGCGGATGCACATGTAGGAAAAGCTTCACGTGAAAACCAAACACACATGCAGAAGAGGAACGCATGTGAGGAATGCATGCAAGAATACCTAGCCATGATAGGGTTAGGGTTTTGGTAAGAGAATGTAATGGCTAGTAAACCCAAAAATATGTATAAGTAGGTACCTAGGAGGTATAGGGAGGGGGTTACGGATTGTTGTGTTCAAGAGGGTTTTTGGAGGTTCGTTGTTTTTCATTTTTGGGTTGGTCAATGTTACTACAATGTAAAAAAGATAGAATGACTGTAAAAGTCGACCGATCTTGTAAGTAGTTGAGATGAGGAGAGGGAATAAGGGAGATCTTGAGGGTTAGATCACAGGATGAGGAGCCTGGTATGATGTATTCTTCCTCATTATAGATCTCGACCTGTTTTGATGGAGAATTGTAATGCATGGGGTGCTATAGTTTTGGAACTAGAATAATAAAAGAGAATACCATCCAAATCTTTGTGGATGTAGCCCAGGAGGGGTGAACCATGATAGATCTTGTGTTATTTTCTTGAATGTTATGTATCTCTTCTATTTTTAATGATCATATGTTAAACAAATGTGTGAATGACTATATAGATATGCTATATTACATTCATAAGCAAGAATGATAGGGTATTCCATATTAAAGTAATACATGCAGACTACAAAGGTTAATCACAGATCCCCACTCATTTCCCAGGCTGCAATCACCTAAGCATTTCAACCACCCATAATAACTATCTCCAGTGAGACTACACAGTGCATCATGTGCATTGTGTTGCCTCCTAGTTTACCAGGAGGGTTGATAGTTTTAGCGGGGTTTTGTTGGAAACCAAGTGTACCTAAACCTAACTCATCCCAAGAAGGGTAGCAGGGGTAAATTATAAACCAACAAATGGTTTTGTTGCCAATTGGAACAGAAAGGGATTGAGTGAATGAGATCTGTTGAACAATCGTGAATATATGGTGACACAACGTTAAAAGAATGAGAATATAAAAGGGGATTTTGAGACTGTGGAACCCAAAAAAGGCAGAGTTCAAGAGCTAGTTGAAAACAAAGGAGCTGGAATTTGCGTAGAAAGATAACAGAAACCCGAAGTTAACATTGCGAAAATATTTGGACAAGTAAGTATTCAATGACTTTCATGATGTATTTTTCTGTGATTTCCTGCATTTGTTGCAGAAGTGGATATTGAGGTTGAAAGAAAACCACCCTACAAATTGGAACAAAGAACTAGAATGGAATCCTATAGAGATTGTGCATTTACAACAAGTTGATAATAAATTTATGCGCGTAGTATATTTCTAGTTAGACAACATTATTGCAAGATTTATCACATAATTTGCATTAGATGCTGCTAAGTATTACAACACATCAGAGAAAGAGTTCCTGAATGGAACTCAAGGTAGGTATATCATATCATTGTATACTTCCAACAATATGTTACTGTATAAGAAAGGGGTAATGAGAATGGCCTCAGACAGCTAAACGTCCCTGTGTGCATGGGGTGAGGGGGGAATCACTAACAAGAGATAGAGAAATGGAGGAAGAGATGTATAAAGGAAAGAAGGAGGAGGCCTTGGATCCAATCATGATGGAGGAAGACCAGATAAATAAGATCATGGAGATAGCTGGAAGAACGTGCAATGGAGTACCCTACCAATATAATATGAACAACAAGAAGAGATCCATAGTCATGAGGGAAGTCTTGGAAAGTGATGAAGAAGAGGTAGAGTATCTCCAAGATGTGGAGAAGTTTGAGGAAATCTTATGCACGACATATGAAAGGAAGACAAGAGGTCCAAGAGAATAAATCAGAGGAAGGACTCCTATCCATATCAGTGTCAATGTGGAACCCATAAACCTATGTGCGACTAATACACCAAAAAGAACACCACCATTTAGGCAACCAAATTTTAGTGGAAGAAACACAACAAGAAGCATATCTACACAAGGAGAAAAAACTAGGGGATCCGGTTCAAGAAGAATTAGTCAAGGATATACATTGGGCGAAAGTGATAGTTCATCATTTAGGATGGAAGGACATGATCCCACCATTAGGTTACCAGAATTCAAGGGAGAGGAATCAGAGGACCTTGAGAAGAACTTATTGATCTGTAAAAATATATGGGAAGAAAAGCAGATCACAGATGAGGATAAAAAACTTGCACAGTTAGCTATCACACTAAGAGATCGCGCATTGGATTGGTACATGACCTTAGCTGCAAACAGTCTGCCAGGAACAACCAGACCGATTGTGGATATCAATAAGATGTTGATAAATGAATTCCAGAAGCCTAGCTTATAGGATCAGTACATAATGAGATGATTGAGATCAGACAGAAACTAGGGGAATCTTTCAGGGAGATTGACCAGAGATTCAAACGATTGAAGGGAAAGCTGAAGTATGTCATGAAAGATATGAAATATTGACATCTATTTTTGAATTCCCTACTACCACACCTGAAATACCCTTTGAGACAACATAAGTTTCAAACTCAGGCAGAGGCTTTGTAGGCAGCCTTACAACTAGAAGATAACCAATATCAGAAGATAGATCCAACAATAGAGGAGCTAAAGGAGGATATGAATAATTTAACATTTCAACTAAACCAGAACATGAGTAAGGACAAAAGAGAAGTTGTTTGGTGTACTACATGTAGGACAGAAGGACATCACAAGAATGAGTTCCCAATATTTGCGCAGTGCATGATAACATGACTGCCAAACCCTTTGTCGACATGAGGACTATGATGTGATATCTGTAAGACACATGGGCATTATCCATATCATTTTCCAATGATGAAAAAATACCAGACAGTGCCTAAGAGTTCATATTGCAACTTTTTCAAGTCATTAGGCCATGATGACAAAGATTGCAGGACAATGGAGCTGATGAGGGAATGAAAATCAGACACCTATAAGGTGCAAGAATAAATGATGAGAGGGAAAGTTGCACCACATTTTAACCAAGTACCAGCCCCATATAACACTGCGCCACAACAATATAACACTATGTAGCCATAATAAAATACAATGCAAACACAGTATAATCCTGTGCAGTATAATTAGGTGCCTCAGTACAATGTTCCGTGAGAAGATTGAGTTGGCTACATAGGTGGAGGACAAGGTAGAGGAGGCTTTGGAAGAGTTAGAGGACCGATGGTATGCCATAATATTCAACAACCAAGACACTATGCAAGATAATATCCACTTCCACCTGCGATATGTATGTATTGTCGTGCATCAGATCATGACACAAAAGACTATCTAACCCTATTGGGGAAGATCCAGGAAAAGAGGAATCATAACAATCACAATGTCCAATGGATTTCTTCTGAATCAAGGGATGATGGAAGAAATATCAACATAGTTACGCGTGGAGGAGCTAAAATAAGAGATGACACAGTAAGACAAGATCCATCACAACAACAATGGGTGAAGAAGAATGTTGAACCACATAAGTAGTTTGATGCATAGAACAAAAAGGAGATATTCAAGCAAGATGCTAGACAAGAATTCTTGAAGCCAGAAATTGTATCTACATCAAATGCGCAACATAATCAGGACGTACCAACATACAATTTTCCTTCATTGATGGATCACACTAATGAAGCACATCCCCTAGGACAAGTAAGTACCATAAAGGATTTTCTACAATCCTGTGTTAAACTAGTAAATGATCCATCATCTATTAAAGTATTACAAAATATGTTAGAAATATGTAACATAGACCATCATCTATTAAAGTATTACAAAATATGTTAGAAATATGTAACATAGACGTAGAGGGAAGGCTAGAGAAGAAAAAACTTAATCACTTGCATACAAGGAGGAGGAAAAGTAGAGAGTTCAGATTGAATGCCAACATTGGAGATTTCAACATGGAGGATATTATATTGGATTTAGACTCCAAAGTAAATGTGTTACCCAAGAATACATGGAAATGTATGGGAGATCCCACATTAGGATATTCACCAATTTAGTTGAAACTAGCAAATCAACACAGGGTTCTGCCAATTGGGAGGCTAAAGGGTGTGACGGTAGATCTGGATGGAGTGTGCACTAAAGTTGATTTCGAAGTGATAGAAATAGTGGATGGCACAAAACTTTATCCAACATTTCTTGGCTTGGATTGGTTGTTTGAAAACCAGGCCATAATCAATTTGAATACAAGGAAGATGCAATTCTAGTCAGGAGAGTACAGATTCGTTGCGCCACTAGACCCATCAGAAGGAGAAAGGTTTGTAGAACTCACTGCCTTAGACCTGGAGGAAATCAACCAGTTATACAGAACCACCACGCGAGAAGAAGATTATGTAAATCCAAATGCATATGGAGTACTTAGCTGGAGAAGTATCAAAACATGTGCTTTTGAATCAAATACAAATTTTGATAATTGGCAGCAAATATTACATGAAGTATCCACAAGAAGATGCACAAGCATAGACCGCGCAGTCAGATGGGCAAGTACGAAGATAAGAAAAACTCCTAGTTTTCATGGGGTGAATGACTTAGAATAATTCCTAACAAGATACAAAGATGAAGTGTTAGAGAATAATAGGCTCTTAGCTCTATACATAACACTCAAGGAAACACCTACAAGATGGTGGGGTGCGCACAAAGAGATAGTCAAGGACTGGTACCAATGTAAGTGGTTACTGTGCATCAGATTTGGTGCAGAAGAGGGAAGCAATCAATTGCAGAGATATGACGGATAGGGGACACCAGCAGTACACTTGGAGAAGTGAAGAACACTATGGAGAATGACACCACCAGAAGAATGACCTCATCACTTTATTCACACATTGGAAGGAATACCATCAAACTGGTATGTAGACCATGAATTGCGTAGAGGCACTACATAATGGACAGTATTACACCAGAATTTTATATTCACTTTCTCATTCAAACATGAGAACCCCAACATAGATTCAGCACTCAAATAGATAAGATGGGTAATATCCATTCAAGAACCAGAGGTTTAACTCATAATAGAGTACCAACAACAGAATAGACAGACAGTGAAAGAACTATTGTCATGCTACCATGTGCAGGAAGAAGCACTAGATGAGGACGACCCACGTAACATTCAAATTAAATAAATTGAAGGTGAAAGAGAGGTGGAAGGTCCATCTCTGGAACATGAAGTGTTTGTTGTGTCGATCAAGGTGAAGAAAGTTATCATTGGGACAACTGAGAATCCTAAAATGGCCAGCATTGGAGACTACTAGGATGAGAAAACAGTAGAAAGCATAGCAGAGTTATTGCACGAGTACAGTGACCTATTCCCAACAACCTTTACAGAGATGAAAGGCATAGCAGGAGATCTAGGAGAGATGAAGATACCTCTCAAACCTGAGGCGAGATAAGTCAGACAATGACCATATAGACTAAACCCAATATACAAGCAAAAAGTAAAAGCAAAAATTGACAAAATGTTGGAGGTTGGAATCATAGAACCAATGGAGGAAAATGAATGGGTAAGCCTTATGATAGTTAAAGAAAAGAAGCAGGGAGGGATAAGGATATGTGTATATCTCAGGAAATTGAATGATGCTTATCTACATGACCCTTTTCCTACCCCTTACATAGATGAAGTATTAGAGAATGTAGGAGGCCATGAAGCATATGCATTCACAGATGGATTCTCGAGATACCATCAGATCAAGATAGCTCCAGAAGACAGGTACAAAGCCACTTTTTCCATAGAATAGGGATCCTATTAATACACAATCATGCATTTTGGACTGAAGAATGCACCAACAATACTATCAAGAGTATTCATATTTTCATTCAAAGAGTTCATCCATCAGTTCTTAGAGGTGTATCTAGATGATTGGACAATCTACAGTCTGTTGAAATACCATGTAGAGGTATTAAGGATGATGTTGGAAAGATGCAGGCAGTGTCGAATATCATTAGATATCAAGAAGTGCATCTTTGGAACACCTTTTGGGATATTATTGGGCCATATAGTGTGAAAACAAGGCTTGATAGTAGATCCTGCCAAGATTGCATTGATTGTCAATTTACCACCACCAAAACCAGTACGTCATTTGAGAGTAACCTTGGGACACACAGGCTACTACAAGAAATTCATAAAAGGGTATGCGCAGATCACTACACCGATGGATAAATTGTTGAGGAAATATAGTAAATTTCAGTGGAATGAGGACTATCAGCAAGGATTGGACACTCTAAAAGAGAAAATGGTAACATCACCAATACTAGAATTCCTAGAAAATGGTAACATCAGCGATAGCACTTGGATCTATTTTGGCACATCCATGAATGGGAGAGTTAGACCATCCTATAGGATTTGCAAGCATAAAATTACCAGAGTCGGAGTAGAACTACAATACTATAGAAAGAGAAGGCTTAGCAATGGTATATGCATTGTATAAGTTCAGACACTATATACTTGGGAAAAACTTTAAAATGTTCACAGATCATTCCACCCTCAAATACCTAGTCAATAAGCTAGTGTTGGAGGGGAGAATTTGTAGATGGTTACTATTGTTTTAGGAATTTGACTTGGAAGTGATAGTCAAACCCGGGAAGTTGAATGCAGGACCTGATCACTTGTCAAGGATCACCAAAGGAGAAGAACCTACAAATTTAGAGGAAAACTTCCCTGATGCACAGTTATTTTCAGTCCAAGTAGCTGATGAATATTTTGATGACATCATTCAATACTTGAGTACAAGGATCACGCCACAAGAATTCAACATTGCGCAGAAGAAAAATCTGGTAGTCAGAGCTACAGAATATCAATTGATTGCAGGACACTTATACAATATGGGTGCGTACAACATTTTGAGAAGATGTGTACTAGAACATGAGAGGCCTAGAATTCTAGTAGAGGCCCATAAGGGAATATTTGGAGGACATTATGTAGAAAAAGATACCACATAGAAGGTATTGTGTGGAGGACTATGGTGGTCGAACATCCACATAGATGCAAAGGACTACTGCCAGATATGTGATGTATGTCAGAGGGTTGGAAAACCTAATAAACAGGATGAGATGCCCCTGAGACCACAAGTAACCTTGCAAGTATTCGACAAATGGGAAATAGATTTTGTGGTACCAATTAATCCACCAGCAAATAGGTTAGGAGCAAGGTATATCATTACTACGACAGAGTACTTAACAAGATGGGTAGAAGCAACACCAGTAAAAGATTGCAACGCAAAGACAACAACACACTTCCTGTTTGAGAAAGTGATCACTAGATTTGGATGTTGAAGTATTTTGATGAGTGACCAAGGCACTCACTTCATCAATAGTATTATCTAGGCTATTACTAAGGAGTTTGAAGTCTATCATCAAAAGAGTACACCATATCACCCTCAGTCTATCATCAAAAGAGTACACCATATCACCCTCAAGCAAATGGAACAATCAGAGCCTTTAATAAGATCCTAGAGAATGCACTGACAAAAATCTGCAATGTCAACATGGACGATTGGGACTTGAAGATACCAATAGTATTATGGGAATACAGGACCACATGCAAAAAGTTGACATGGAACACACCATTTAGGTTGGTGTATGGATAAGAAGTAGTGGTGCCATTAGAATTTTTGGTACCTAGTCTGCGTGTAGCAGTAATCACTAACATTACATAACAAGGTGCAGTACAAGAAAGGCTAAGTCAATTGATGATGATGGAAGAAGATATGATTCTAGAAGGATTTCACCAAGAAGTACAGAAAGAAAGGGACAAATCTTGGCATGACAAACATATTAAAAGGAAGAGTTTCAAGGAGGTAGACCTAGTTTTGGTGTATGACAGTAAAATTCTTCAACACCCAGGAAAATTCATAATGCATTGGTTGGGACCATATGAAGTGAAGACTGTCAAAGATGGGGGAGTTGTACACTTGAAATATTTAGGAAGTACAGAAATTAGAGGAATAGTCAATGGGAGTCTACTGAAGTTGTATAGGGACAGTCGACCTCCTAGTACTTAGGAAGCTACCGCGCAGTAAAGAGATATGTATATAATGTGAAAAAAAAAAGAGATTGTGCTAGACATCAGAAGACTGCGCACAACAACATGGGGGTTAGACATCAGAAGACAGCGTGCAGCAAAAATGGACTTAACACGATGAAAATAAAAATTCCACGCGTGAACAGTGAAACAACATACCGCGCACTTGGAAAATAGTGAAAGGCACCAACTATCTGCAATTATGGGAAAAAAGGTAGAAATTCAAAAAATGACGTCTACGATAAAGGCGCCAACTAGCAGTCATTATCAAATTCAATGCAAAAGTACAAAGAAAGCGCCATTACATTAATCAACGATTGGGGAAGTTTCTCTAAGAAACTTCGTGACTTTCCTATATAAAGGGGAATGTGGGAAACATAAGAACCATTGTGAATTTGTGAAATTACAGAGAGATAGAACACACAGAGATGAAGTGAATTAACACAGGTGAACCAGTGAAGAGTTAGTTAACCAAAATCGACCACTAACCACGATGGCACCACCAAATATTGGTGCGTCAAGCTAAGCAAGGAGGAAAACATGGAGTAGCAGGGTACCACAGGAAGTAGCAGAGCCCGAATAGGAAACCAGGAAGCCTGAGGAATTAATTGATGTCGACGCAATCTCGTCATCGGTCGAAGCACCAATAGAGCCTACACCAATGGTGGAGGAAAGACAAGAGCCAACCGCGTCGGTCATGGAAGTCAACCCGACCAGCAGCACGCAGGGACATCTTACGCACAACATAGGAAACCCACCATCTACCATAGCAGTGGAAGGGGTCTGGAAAGTAAATGGCCACGCTACTACATAGACAGAGGCAACAGTACCCACAAACACTAGAGATACAACCGCGCAAAAAAATGAGGTTATGGTTGAGGATATCACTCACCATCTAGAATTTGATATAGAAAGAAGATAAATGGAGGTAGGGTCCTCTAGACAATAGACAAGGAAAAAGGGAAAATATCCTATGGTGCGATCTTCGTGCAGGCAGCCAGATGCACCAATCATACTCATGCGCATTCCAAAAGGAGTGAAAACCACACCAACACTCCTAGGTTGCGTGGAGAAACTGAGATACTCGGACCACGATGTGGACGATGAGGGAAAATTCCTTGAATTTATGCATCAGGTTTATTTGGAT